>JAAXNX010000619.1:0-25741 GCA_036491905.1 Folsomia manolachei | reverse complement strand
ACCAGTTGTAAGTTTCTAACGAATTTATTCTGTTATACATATAAGAGCATTACTTTTAAAATAATGCATCCCTTCCAAACATCGTATCCATCATAATATGAAATTTAGTAGATAACTAACGGCGTCCCCCGCGTAGATAATGACGTGAATGCGACCCAGCGTTATAATTAACGTGGATTTTATAAAAGTGAGCAAGATTTATTGCCTTTCAATTCTTTGATTTGTATTCTACCCAAATGTGGAATTAGGTACCATAAACAAGTCTTCACTTAGAAACTGTCGAACGGATTCGGGATAAATTTAGCGACCAACCCAGTCAGTAAAGAAAGTCAAGTCAGTAGTTCCACTATGTGATGTAGTACAACTGCTATTTCTGGTTCATATCATACAGGCACAGAATTGACTTTGGTATATGCCAAATACGAGTCGTTTGCTTTGAGAAGGAAAAACTTTCTCTCTGTTCATGTGTGCTCAACTAAAGATTTCCTCCGAGAGATATAATTTCACATCGATCTTGTTGAACTGACACAATTTCCTTAACTCGGTCTGCGGCTTTTATTACCTCCGCCCGCATATCTGTAGTAAACGGAAGAAGTCAGTCCCACATATCGACTCAAATCGAGTTTATTTACTAACGTATCTAAATGTATCAAACGAAGCTGGGTGATATACTTTTCGCATGTTCGCTTCTTTAACAAGTTTGTTTTTGCAGCCCCGACTTTTGCCCTTTTACTCACTAGTTTTCCTTAAAGAGTAAAAAAACTGCTATGATTGTGAAAGTTGCAAAATCAATTCTGGAATTTATCTCTGCCATTTTTCTGAAATAATTTTCAAGTTTAGTTTTACGCGATAACATAATAGGCAAGGTCGTGACATTACTTTTTAATAATCGTAGTGCAACAAACTGATTCAATTCTTTTACATTTACAGAACTATTGTCTTTTATATCCACAAATTCCTAATTGAATCAGTTCAATTTATCTGGAAACAAACATAGTCATAAAAATTTTCCATTTTTTTCATCTTTCAAATTTATACCAAGACATTTATGTAATGTTCAACTTGACAGTTTCTCAGAATAAATGAAAATTTGCTCCAGATTTTAAGCCACTTTCTTTAACTCCAGCACAGCAGACAGCTCTTTTTGCACATCGATAATGCGCAGCATAACAGCAGCAATTTTCTTGAACATTACATGAAATCTGCTTTTCCAGCTTTAAAACAGATTCCCCAATAAGATATGCCAAATGAGGTTCGGAAATGGGCTTTGAACTTGTTTTCGAGAAGAATCTCACAGAATCTCTGTCTCCTTCTGGATGAAGTTGCTGACAACGCTTACATTATCCGGACTATGTCTGAATATAGTATGCAAGAAAATAAGAGGTTGTAGATCGGTTAGTTGCGTTACATGTCTGAATACAAGTCACAAATTTACAGAGACGTCTCTCTTTACGACTCGGATGTTGTTGTAAAGAAAAAAAACTCTGGAGAAAGTTGTAGAGTGGTCGCACAGCTCCAGATTTATTTAGGATATACAAACTCGCATATCGTACTAAATTAAAAACGTGCGTATAATTTTATACGATGTCTGACCCAAATAAACTTTATATTGCTGTACTTTCTTTTATATAGATTTCTCTTTTAATTTTTTGCAGTGGAGTCTCCAGAACATGACTCGTGGGTAAAAATCCCAGACTGGAGACCATCGGAAGAAGGAACATCAACATCTTCAGAGCAGTACATACCGTCCCATGCCCAAGCCAGTTTTTACTCCAGCGGAGGCTCCAGTTATGGTCGGGGTAGTTACGGCCATGGTCCAAAAAGCGGAAGGAATGGAGAAGATACTGAAGAGCCATATTTTGACCATGCCATGATGACTAATCTGAGCGAACATTTAGGGTCACATGCTTACCTCCGGTGTCGGGTGAAGAACCTCGGCGACCGCACAGTGAGTACATATGTATTTTATTGTGATTCCACTCCTGATTAGATTACGATGACCTCTCTACTACAAAACTGATTCAGCTCTTTGATGTAATCCTTTATGGAAGGTTGCATGAAAGAAGCATTTTCCCATTGAAGTATGGAACTCTGAGGGTTGATCTTGATCTGATTCATTCAACTGGACTGTGAATAGATTCTCCATCAAATTTGTTCTTTCTCCTTTCATCTCTACTTCTGGACTAGACCAGAACATTATCAGAGTCATTCATGAATGTGCTGAAACATATGTATTGCACCTATTCAGATGCAGATCAGATTACAGGAGGGTAGGATACATGTACTGCATCATTGGCATAAAATTTGATAATCATATTTTGGTGTTCTCCCAGTATCCCTTTATTTTTTAATGCTGCAAAAGTTTTAAGATGAAGCAAATTCAAGCAATACTGTATTTTCATCAAAGGAAGTTCTCAAGTTCAAAAAATCTCTCCAATGCAACACAGAGAAAGTGGAGTCGTACTATTTTATTTTGTAAATCTTAATCGTTCTTCAGAGCTTAAACATAGTAAGTGAATAGGAGCCGATGAAAACCCCACCGTTTGTCCTTTTTATTTGATATTGGATTCCTCTTTTCTTGAAGACCACTATTGTGCAATGGATTGAGATTTCGCCTTGAATTGGTATCCTTTTTTGGGCGAATGCATTCCGGCAGACGTCAAACAATAAAAGACAATGGGCAAAATGAGAATAACAATCTTTCTCCTTACTCAAGGTTGAATCTTGCTAACAAACTCTGCGACAATATACTGTGCCCTAGGCTTGTAACAAATCCAGATGTGAATTAATTACGTTACTATTATTATCCCACCAAACTCTCCTTTGACTATTTCCCAACCAGTCTTAAGCCGCTGATCCCATAATACAATTCGGCTTAGCAGTAGTGTCGCCTTGCTGACTGCTGATGTGATTATCAAGGACAGCAATTAAATTTTATTCCCAAATCTTGGACGAGCTTTCCTTGTCACTGCTTTCTTTATTCGGAACGTCTGACTGTGCTGAATCCATAAATTCTTCCTTTCATAAGTAGTAATCAGTGGGTTTATACCACATTTTCCAAGTCATTAAGAAAATTCAAAAACTAAAGAAAATGCAAATCTATGATCCTTCGCTGTCAAGATCAAAATAAAAAAAAGAGTGGAATAAGGAATTAGGAAATTACGTCTATTTTTGTACATTTGCTGTCAGCTCAAGAGTTTAATTTAATTTTGCAAAGAGAATAATTGAGTGGGTACTTATGAAGAGGTTGTTATTTTTTCACGATATAAAGACCACTTTTACTATGTAGTCAGTCTCACTAAAAAAACCTTATCCCGGAGCTACATATGATAGAACAAGTGAGTGGGATGAGATGAACTATTTTTTGCATTAGCCCTCCATCTCTCTTTCTCCATCATTTAATCTTTTCAAATGGATGGTTACAAACTGTCAACTGAATTGTAACTACACAAAGTCCTACCACCCTCCACAAATCTTGAGCTTCCTACTTCTTTCACTACTCTTATTTTGCTCTAGTTTACATAATATGTGAGTACTTCATGTATGGACGATGTTCTTTTACTACTGCCACTCTCAACAAACTATTCATTTCACATAACTGGCAACTGGCCTTTTCTTATCCTACACCACTCTCAACAAAACCAACACTGCATACAAGCCGCAAGATTTATTCTCTTCTTTCAAACTCCACTGTTCAAGCACAATGATTTAGTCTGTAATAAATGCGTATATGTTGGTCGTACAAGAGCTTTTTCTTTATATGAGGATAAGTGCAGGATACGCTCCAAATATTTGGTGATTCAAACTGTCGTTCATCTTGCAGTCAGTGGCAGTTTCGGCTGCCTCTGGTTGATGTTGTTGGTTTACTTTACACAGAAAACAAATCCTGTGGTTAGGGTAAGAGTAAATAAATATGTCTGCTTTCTCCAAAGAGTCGCTTTGCCGTTGAGTTGCACAACTTTTTGAGCAAGATATGTATATGACGAGGACTACATGTTCCGGTGGGGTGGAACAAATTCGAATAATGTGATCGGTTAATGCAGTTTTACCCACAAATCATTGAGGTTATTGAATTTTCTAGAAATAATATTGCTACCGAAAAAATACTGGGAAATTATTGAAAAGCAAGTTTATACCGATCGAATGTATTCTCGACGTGATGTTTTTTTTACTTTATTTTGTTGGTGTCCTTCAACCTCATACATTTTATTTCTTGTAGTCAAGAAGTTGAGTTAGTCTTTTTTTATATGAAAAAATGGGGTTTGAATATTTAGACCTCGACATCAATTTCCATTTTCTTCTTCTTTCTTTTCTGTGTTTGGGGTTGTGCATAGGCAGTTTTTTTAACTTTGGCTGGATGAATTTGTGTAATGTCTGGTAGAGTAGAAGCCTTTTTCTTTG
The DNA here is from genome assembly GCA_036491905.1 of Folsomia manolachei. NCBI lineage: Eukaryota > Metazoa > Arthropoda > Collembola > Entomobryomorpha > Isotomidae > Folsomia > Folsomia manolachei. The sequence continues at coordinate 21,340 of JAAXNX010000619.1, read as the reverse complement.
GAGTGAATTTCTCCAGAGAAAATCCCACAAATATGGAATGGGACGATGCAGAGACTGAAATGAAGGAATGAGGAGGAGTGCATATATTCAATCTAATGTTTCACTGATACGTACTTGATTATCTTTTCCCTCCTTCTTTCCATTTCCGCCAGAGTTTCATGTAGAAAGTGGAGATAACCATCCTATCTAAGTTATTACGTCCATATTTCAATCTCAACTCGAGAGAGAATGAGTTGTTCACTTCTCTCTATCAACAAGGGAGTCAACTCAACTCTTTCTTTATTACTTGGATGCCCTTGGCGGTCATTCCTCATTTCATTGAAAATGATCCTATCGGCGTGGCCATGGTTTGCAAATTTATCCTGTAATAAAGCTAGGATTCAAAGAATCCTAACGTTAACCTTGGCATCGTCACTTGCAGAGATTACACTTGAAGAAAATGCGTGGTCTAGACAGAAAGTGTAATAGATTTTTGACAAATTAGTGTAACTGTACTTGTAAAATTTTCAGAATGAGAGAATGAGTTGTTCACTTCTCTCTATCAACAAGGGAGTCAACTCAACTCTTTCTTTATTACTTGGATGCCCTTGGCGGTCATTCCTCATTTCATTGAAAATGATCCTATCGGCTAGGCCATGGTTTGAAGATTTATCCTGTAATAAGCTAGGATTCAAAGAATCCTAACGTTAACATTGGCTTCGCCACTTGCAGAGATTACACTTGAAGAAAATGCGTGGTCTAGACAGAAAGTGTAATAGATTTTTGACAAATTAGTGTAACTGTACTTGTAAAATTTTCAGAAAAGTTCGATGCTAATATGGTTGGTAAACAGCTTGTAGAATCAATTTTACAGAGTATCCTATTGTAATTAGGACCCGACCGAGAGTTTCAGGCTCAAACTTTAGAAAAAAATGTGGGGCTCGTGCAGAAAATGTTGTTTTGTTGAAATTTTTGGATGAGTTGACAGAATATTTTGTTTTTATCTTTCCAAAAACGAAAACTACACCGGTTTTTAGCAAAGTCAATCAATGCAAAATAATGAATGCGGCTTTATCGTGTTACCGTCCATTGACCCACCACAAACCAAAATGTATTTATTCCATTGGGTAGTTTGAAAGTGTGCTGTTGATTAATTTATTTCAACAAAGCAAAACCTCTCATCCCTTTAATTGTAGTTGTCAAAGCTATTCATTAACGTATTATGTGCCGTTTGATGCTGTTTTTGTTTTACAAAGGTCAACTTTTGGTCGGGTGTTGTATTTTGGAATATTCCTATATCTCATGAATTTAATGAATAAGTACATATATTTTTAGTATAGTTTTATTTTTTCATAAACCACAAGGATGTCAAATTGCAAAAAATTGGTTTGTAAGCATGTTTTTAAACAAATTATAAATGATTTGTCTTCCTGACTCGATTCATTTATTATATTTCACTGCACTCCTCCCAGACAGTTTATGTTGATTTCGTGCTAAATGATTGCAGGAAATCACATTTGGTCATGCACGTTCTTGTGTTATTAACACAAATTCAACTGCTTTTGCTTTCCTTCATTACCTGCAATTAAAATCTGAGTTTATTTACTTGTAAAACTTTGCGTGAATTGGTTTTAAACGACGTGGACTGAACAAAGGTTGGCCTCCTTAACCATTGATTTATGTTGAGCACACTAACTGGGCACACGAAGGTCGAACATTTAAATTCTCGAAAAGCATGACAAAAATGGGACACTAATAAATTATTTAATGCTATAATTTATTAGTAGAATGCATTTATTGACACTGAAATGAGACCTACTGCTTATTTGTAATAAGGGTTCAGCAAATTAAATATATTGATTTTGGTATTATTACCCTGACCATATTGTTTCGAAATGTTATTTTTTGTATACCATTTGATTCTATATGCAACCAGTTTGGTCCTATTACAACTAGGTAATTTTCTCCGTGCCTATCACAGTCTAATAGCTCGTAGTTTTTTTAAAGTTAGGAGATAATGTCACCAATACCTGATACCAAAAGTGGAGCAGGAATGTCACCATTACTTGGTTTGTGGACAAAAAAGAGATAAGGAACAAACCAGTAACAAGCCTGCTGACCAATTGAACCAACTAAAGTTTACCTGGCACAAAAACCGAATAACTGCTACTTCCATACTATTTATAAACTTGGAAGGCAAAAAAGCATCAGATTGTGAATTCGTGGCGGATTTGCAAGCAAAAATAAATTTGGATTGTAAACAAACTCGAGAAAGTCTGTAAGACATACAAAAAAGTGCAGGACGCTTAGAGCAGCAGACTTTGCAATGAAGCGATAAATTGAGGGACTTTTCTCTGCTTAACACTTTGTTTTTTCTTTACTGCCCTGCTTTCACCATCCATATGTCAAGACAACTTTGTTCACAAAGACTCAAATCCCCGTAAGGCAACAGCGACTGCGGCTATTCAACTGGCCGACTACCAAATGAAAGTCCATAACTTGACTAAAAATTGTGTCACCGACAAGAAAACTAGCCCACACTAGAATTTTGAGGAGGTCGTGAAGATCTAAATGGCCACAGGAAATCTTCCGCTTACCATTTACACAATTTTGACTAGTTCGCTGGGAAGTATAAAATCCTGTCTCTGTTGTTATTCTGTTTGCTAGACGCATCGTGTTGCATTATTAGGCCCATAGCTTTCCTTTCATTATTTCACTGAAGTAAAGCTGGGGCTGAAGGAAGCTAATTCAGCTGCCACTTTTGATATCTTGAATACTTTACTGTGCTTTAGAGAGATACACATTTAACGAATCTGTTGAAAGAGGAAGCGTTTAAAATTGTCCAACCCAAAGACAAACATTATACATTAACTGCGAAAGAAAAGGGAATAAACACACGACACCATACCTTACTCGGTTAAAATGGTGTGTTGTAACAGGGAAAGTGTTACTTTCACCAGTATGGTTTCTTTGTTGCTCGTTTATTTTTGTTGCAAGAAACAAGAGAAGCTGTAGCACAGTGTTTTTATGGGAGGGGATGAAAACTGAAAATTGATCCTCTTTTTCTTTTCTTAGGCACAACATCATATGGTTTCCCAAATTCTGCTTGTTTATATTTGTGTGGTGATTTGCCTGCCTGCTAAATTGCTTCAACTCCACTTTTCTCTTGGCTTAAACTGTTAAAATTTGCATGGTTTTATGGCCAAACACCTGCCGAGAACAAAGATGATGGCACGAGTTTGACTTTAGTCGTCGGTGAATGGTGAGTTTGCTTCTTTTCAGCACAAATAGCATCTGTTCCTTACTGAATCTTTTTTTATGCTTAAGAATCATTACTCTTCCGCATCTACAGATTTCTCCATCCAAATATATTATGGGAAGCGTAGTAGTAACGATTAGGGGATGAGAAACTGCATTACATATTATGTACATAGCTTACAGTTTTGGAGTGCAACGGCTTGCGCTCGTGCCTTTATGCTGAAAATGTCAGAGGATTCCTTTTCAAGATTTATTTGAAATCAGTAAGTAGAGAAAGTAGCAAGGAGAAAGTTGCAGTACCTTAACCCCTGCTTACGCACATATCTTGAAGTTCAAGTTCAAAATGTATCAAGTCAGAGGTAAACCAATAACAGTTTTTGACAGCGGATACCACCAAGAATTTCACTGCATCTAGAACTGGTATTGATTTCCGTTCCTTTGAGTTATGTATTGGTGAAATATTTCAAGGAAATTTCACCCAATCCACTTGTCGAATGATTGCTACGTTGACAAGCAACTCCACCAGACAGGGATCGAGTGCATGAAATCGTCGTGAAGTCCGTGTCCGTAGTTTGACGCTTAGCAATGTTTCATCTTGAGAGATAAGAACTGTTACCAAGTCTAACGACGTGTACCGCAGTGGCTTCCTACCTTGCGTGTATTTATGTCATAACGGATAATGAAATGGAATTTCTAGGAGTCAAAACCATTTTACCATGAGTAAAAGCGGTGGGCTGTTGTGTTGCATTTTCCAGGAAGTCGTTGAGTTTTGTAGGGAAAAACGTTCAATGTCCAATGTAACCTTGTCTGCGTCAGTCAACGGAGTGGCATTTTTGCCTTTTAAACACGGCTAACCCAGACATTAGAAGTGTTTTTGCCTTCAGGTCCTTCTCATCCAGTTTGTATAGTAATGCAGTTATGCAGCCTGCATAATGCAGGAAAATGGCATTGTCGGTGGGAACTGGAATGGCAATGTTCAAATTTAAAACTTCAACTTGTTCTACTCGAAGCGTGATGTGAAATTTTTTCTCAGCCTTGGCTGCACAACACCACGTGCACAATTGTTATTACATGGATGATGTTGCTGCTTTCCCTCCCGTTTCCACTTACATGCATTTCAAATACTACAAATGGAATGAGATATGTGGTCTCTAGAGTGGAAGAGAGAGAGAAATAACGGAACGTGCAGTACAACAAGGGAAAAGTCGAGACTCAAGAAATGCATCCTAAAAGTGCTGTACGACACAATAAGTTGAATCTTAATGCATGCCATTTTGTGTGGGATATGGGTATTTGTAATGCTTGGGGTGATTTTCATGGTACATGTTGCATAATAAGTGCACACGCATGGAGTACGTATAAAAGTAAAATTGAAAAATGTTAAGGAAATTGAATTTCTTGCAATTCAAAAAGCGCAAACATACGAAAAGATAATGTGCACGAGGATAGAAAGCAGGGCTGTTACACAATGCAACTATATTTAGCTCTAGTTCAACATTTAAGGAATCTGTTGCAATTTTCTAAACAAATTTTGTTCAATCAAACTTTTTTGCAGTCTCAGCGACTTATGTTACATACTCAAAATTAATAAGTGCACGTGTGCAAAATTATCGCGGCTTTAAGACTGAATAAAGTATTGCAAGGTTGTTTAATAATATGCCATAAGAATTCAAATGCTATTGTTTTGATTGAGTATGGCAAAGTCTTGGCTTTACTAAAAGTACACTTTTTGGATACGCTCCACATAAGCTTTATATACTGAAGTCAAGAAAGGAGAAAGGTAGTTGTGAACATTGGAATAGTTGCATTCTAAATTTTGTTAGGTTGAAGTGAAATGTGCGTGATTGGATTTATTTTCTACACAACTCAGCTCCCGTTGTCGTTACGCGATTCCGACTACACCATCTGAATGCAATAACATTGATTTGTATACCGTAACAAACAACCAACCCTGAACTACAAAAGGAGTCAAAGTCAAACTAAACCTAACCAAATAAAAATTCACGTCTTTCCCTTTACTGAGCACTCAAGCACTTGAAATCAGACATAGCGCTGTATCCTCTGATTCAGAATAAACCTTAAATCTAAATGGCTCCTTGGATTCCTTACATTTTCACTTTCTCTAGTCAAACTATCCGTCCACCTACGCCACCCCCAACTAAACAAAAAATGATGCACTTGGATTCCATCCCTTCATACCAAAGTAAAGTTAAGTTTACGGCCATGAGTTTGAGCTGAAGGTTACTTGACTAGTTGGCTCAAATCCATTCCAAATCCACGAAACCAATCGTATCAATTTAAGAAGGCATTAAATTGAAAAATGTTGAAAAAGTCTTATTCAAATCTGAACGGAATTCCTTTTGGCCACGGCTGGTTTGGTTTTGCTTCGTCTTCTGCTGTTGTGTTGCTGCATCATTGCACGCTCAGATTTTCCCCTCACGTACATATTTCGTGCTTGTACACAACTTTACCATTAAAAGCAGACTGTTTGCTATCGATCTGGACAACATCAAGATAAGATACGCACCCCGTAGATTTAAATTCAAGAATACATGAGACTCAAAAGTGTTTTACATAAAGAGTAAATAAGCTCCATATTTAACTGTAGTCGGTTAAATATAATTTTAAAGGACAATTTTAAAGGACCCTGTTTGTCAACAACAATACAAAACAATATTTAGGGATGACTTTTTAAAATAATATGTACAAGCACTGATGTTTGCAAATGTTTGCGGAATAGCGGTTACCATTATTTAATAATTTCATTTACCTGACGGTGAAAGTACTTTCTCCGTTGAGTCAAATTGAGACTTTTTTTTATATCCGCATAATAAGACAAGCGATATGCGGTACTCTGAAATTTTCCGTCCTTACAAACACAAGCTAAAAATAGGACTAAGCCTTGCTGGTTAGTGACTGCCCTTGATGTGAAATCTTAATCTGAGATTGAATTGAATTCGGTGTAAAGATTTCAGCATCAATCGAACCAAAGGAGATCACAATTTCACCCCTTCTACCAAGAAGTCCTAACTTTGCTATAGTGGATTGTATCATCCTCCCACTATTCAATTCCTTTCATGCATTGTGCTGTATTGGTGACCTGGCCAAGTGAAAAGAATCATGTCCCGGAAGAACATCATTTCCGTCGATATTGTACCAAGTCGAGTTTGATCTGTCCAGCCTACTACAGATGAAATATCAAAGTTCACACAAAACCTAAATTCCAACGGAACAGGATTTCCACTTGAGCATTTTTGTTCAAAATTTTTTCCCTTTCTTTTACTTGACTTTTCCGTGTTAGGTCCGGGTATGAGAAAAGTGCAGGCCATAGTCACACGAGACAAATAGGTATGCATATAGTAGGATGCAATATTGGTGAAGTAGCGTTTGACGAGGGCAAAGGAATAATTTTAGAATTGGAGAAAGTCAAACGATAAACAACACTTTGCCAATGTTCTGCATCACAGCAAGCTCTACATCAAAGTAATGGATGTAATGTGCTTTGGATGCGTCAATGCCCCATGAGCTCAATACTTTCACTTCTTTTAAAGAATTAGGCACACTCGATGACCTCGGCTCAGATTTTTCAATATCTTCAAAAGTACAGAGGGATTACTGAACAAAATGTAATGGTTGCTTGAAACAAAATCTGATTCTTTTTGACGGACGGAAGGGTGGTTAACTCATGTAATACTACCTTGATCATAAAGTTACGTACCCTACATTGCGAAAGATTGAAAGGATCAGTTTATTGACCTGCTGACCTCCGGCGGTTATGCGGTGGTTATACAATTTTAAATTGAAACTGTCTCAGAAAAGGAGAATACAAAACGTAGAAATAAGATACAAACAAATACCACGAACCGTGCTTGAATGAATAAGACACTTGTATCTCAAATTCCAAGTTAAACGAAATCTGAACAGGAACAAAATTTAACTTTTAAATAAAAACAGCACGTCTTACATTATATCACATCGGTTTCATATTACCAAGTCAAAGTAACCTGGAGTAAAACGAGTATGAATTTTTATCCTTATCTAATCTGTGTCATCCGGCTTTTCTCAGACAAAAGCTTATACAATGTACTTACTCGTTGTGAATACATAACTGGTAAAAATTATGTATGCCAAGCAAAAGAGGTCGGCAGACTGGTCGATTCTACTTGGACAAGTAGTAAAGACTGAAAAGAAGACCGATTTATTATGATCAACCTCTAATATCCTGGATGAAACTAACAGCCTCATAAACTGTCAGGTGTCAACCAAAAGAAAGTCATGGACAACTTTCACCCAAAAACTTTTCTTAGTATTCACAAGAAAAAAAGTACAAGTCAAACCTTATTGCAATACAAGTTCTCCATGTAGTCCTCCCGTGGCCTCCATAATAAAATGCGCTATCACATCAAAGCAAATCAAATCAATTGCTTTCTCCTTGCTTTATTATTGGGTGCAGCAGCGGCTCACAAGTCAAAACCAGTGCATGTCATGAATGTCTTGCTCATCAGTGATCACACAACTTGTTCTAATAATCATCACCAAAAGTTTGGGGACTAACAAAGTAGAAAAAGACATACAAAACTTGACACAAGGCGTTTTGTTTGTTCCGTCAGTTGACTTTATTTATTTATCTGATCTGATACTTAATAATATCGTTAATGGCCCTGGGGACAGTCAATTCTACTCCCTCCCATCCTCCTCTGGTCCCAATAAGATTTGTTGTTTGTGGACTCGATACAATAATAAAATGATCGCCTTCTTCTTCTCTATCCTTCAAAAAGTTATCGTCAATCATTATTATTGCGTTGAAGGAAACGGGTCTGACGTTTTCTTTGCATTAAGTTATTACCATGAATTTCTTCCCTTCTAACGATATAAATCCTATTTTCCAGAAACTTAAACTCTCCACTCGAGATAGCATCATTATCATGTGTGTCATTCCACCCTTATCAAGAACCCCTTTTCCCACAAATCTTTGTCCATGTTCTGGAACGAGTGGGTGGATGAAAGTAAATAAAGGGATGCAAAATTATAGGATGCATCTGTAACTGGAATTACTCAATGCATACATCACTAAATCTCCGCTTACTTCAATTAGACTAAAAGTTTTTTTTTCTTTTTGAAATCCAACACAACTTTCTTCCCAATTTGCACTCATTCCTTGAGATTTTGAGAATAACAATGTTCTCAACCAGAGAAACGGTTTGTGTACACACTTTTATTTGCTTAGTTGACTGCCTTTATTATTGTCCAACACGGTTGAGCATTACGTTACTGCTTATTGCGTTAAATTGCTGGATGAAAAAATACATGCAGAGAAAAAGAGATGAAGTGAGAAGAGGATATGGAAATGGAGGGGTTTGAATTGTTTGTGCGTGTTATGACGCTTTTTCTTTGTTCGCTAAGAAATCCTTCTAAACTGCCAAACTCTCCCCTTGCTTCATTCAAGATGAATGCAGGCAGTAACGTGTTGTGCCGACTTTGACGGAACTTGTTGGATTTCAGCTTGAATAACTTTCCCCTCCTTTAACCAACACCAATTCGAGTGAAGTGCGTAAACGCATAAGAGCTTATTAGAGATAAAAGCGTGTGATTATTTTTACTTTTGAAACTTTTCCGCTTTAGCTGCCCGTAAAAAGTGCAGTAGCTTAAAGGAAAGCTTTACTTATGCCCGTATAATTACGCTATAACCATGAACGACTTTGGTAATAAGTAATGTCCGTGGGTGTGGTATGACTCGTATTTTTCTTTAATAGGATGTTTCATCAGGATTTAAATTTGAGTGGTGAAGGGGTACGGTGCATACAACTACAAAATAAAGGACAGAATTAGCAGTTGCAGGTGCTAAATGACGTGAAAAAGTAGTAGTTTCTTTACTTCTCTCTCACGTGTTGTGCTGGACTACTAAATTTTTATACTCGGCGCATTCCAATTGCATTACATGCAATTTTACAAAGTTAGATAAGCTCGTTGTTACTGACTGGCTTGTTAAAAAATGTTTTTTTCCAATTGAGGTCGGAGAAAGTTTGTCATGCAATCAGGACATGCTCGGGTTTTTTAGTTCGTTAACTCCCACGATACTATCGGTCTTTTACTTGCATGATTTAAGTTCAGTATATGACAAAAAAAACTCAGTACAATGCAAGTTTAGTTTAAGAAAAGTCCCAAAGTGCATTGAGAGTTATTTTGGCGTTTGATTCACGAAACATGGGGACCAAGATTTTTTGAATTTATTGATTTCAATCTAGACGAATAGAATAATCTGAGTATTTCTGGAAACCTGTCTACTAAAAACCTGATGAAATTCGTCAGCCTAGTTTCAGTCAGGAGTCGACCTGTTCGGATCTAGTTGTTAAATTTTAATGGTTGAACTTTGAGTAATAAATACTCTATAGTTTTAAGGTACTGGGTAATTTCCGCGCAGAACTTCTGGAAGCGAATGCATTTTCAAGTAATGCAGTATTTAATGTGAAACGAATGAACGTGGAATAATTGAAAATTAAAGAGCTGACTGATTTCATTGCTGCGCCTTTTGTCTTTTATAGTTTAAGATATACTTAATTCAAGTTTATTTTTGGTAGGATTCGTGCGCAATCACAAATGAAAAGATTTTACTTCTTTGTTTCCATTTATTTATTCTTTGGACTAAAAGTCAAAGGTTGTGCATAACAAAGAAATACCGGCTTAGCCGATAGACCTAAAGTTTTGGTGGAAAATGCGATCTGGACTATATCTCAACCAATGAAAGTTACTGCTCTTCTCTTCATCAATTAAAAAGAATCCGCCATTCTCACTGAGGCAAAATTCTGCAGTCCATGTTTATTATCTATCGTCTGTTTGAGTGCAGGTTTCGATTTAATGTTTTTTTATCCCGATTTTGAAATGGGTTCTGTAGAGGTCTTTAGTTTTTTAGTATTGGCTGGGAACATTTAGTCGAAGATTTAACTGTACCTTATAATACAAGAGTGCGTGAATGTTGATCAATATGAAAATTCAAAGTAGGAAATTACATAATACAAATTGAATAGTTTGTCTGGTCGACCTAGTTTAGTCGTAGCAATCAATCTTAATTTTGTTTTGAGTACTTATTTTGTCAAAGGAAATTTTATGTCAATCATAAAGCAATTACGGGTAAAGCAAGCTCATGCAAACTCTAGCCTTGGTCAGTAATACCTTGCCTTGTTATTTTTGTGCCAGTATTATATTTGAGCTACTAATTTTGCAATTGTTGCAGAACTTTTTAGCATGAGTCGGAGGCACGGGATTGAAGTTGTTCAGTGCTCTGTATTTACCTGCTATGAAATGCAACTGGAGGTTGTAAAATAAATACTGCACAAAACTATATATCAACGAATTTAAATATTTTGTTTCAGTCTTATGGAAATTTTGATGTTGATCTATTAGATAAATGGAAATCCAGTCCCATTCCATAAACTTTTGTAATAGTTCCTTTTTCAAGTCGATATAAAAAATAGTCTGGCTTTTTGTTCACACGAAGCTTAATTTCAATCGTTTTCAAGCGGTTTCGTAAACCCAGTTATGCAGAAAAAGAAAGAAAGTAAAAGTGGGACAAGCTACGGATTATTTTATAAAGGCAATGTGAACTATGTAGTTGCATCTTTTGTCCAGTTTGGGACCCAAGTATTGTATGGCAGACATGAAATAGTTTTATTTATTTTACTCCACTGCTAACAGTTACTGCATTGTAGTCATCCACCAAACCAACCAAGACTAATCCGATCTACTTTCACTTATTTCCAGGCACAAGTTTAGTTGCGGCTGGCTTTATTATTTTGTTGCAATAGAGATTATCGTATTGTTGAGTCTGCATGCTCATTCAGACACACCAATGACACAGGCTTGGCATTCAGTGCTCTTTAATTTGAATGAGTCGGGTAGACTGCGTAATATGCGAAGTTGATGAGGTGATTTTGCGAATTTGCCTAAATTAATTGGACAGTTTATCCACCTCCTCTCGCAAAATTAAGTCGTTACAACCGTCATAAAACGTAGACAGTAAGACTAGGTCGTCATTGATATAACGAAAGAGATAAGTGCAAACAGTTACAATTCATCCATCGGCGCGGCTGGGGGTCACGCAAATCCGGAAAATCCTAAAAACAAATGATTCTATGATTGGAGTCTGAGTTAGCGAATAAATAATGAACACGTTGAACGCAGTAGATAGGTATAATTACAAGGTCAGCATGAATGCATGTTGTGTATCACACCGTAGTACCGTGTGCTGCCCCAATTCGGAATGCAAAAACTTTTGTAAAAAGCAATTTCAGCAATGAGAGTTATAAATACTTATAGATAACGATCGTTTTATGTTTCGCTTCCCAATTTTCAAGGCGACATAGTATTACTGCCCTAGTTCAATTTATTCGACCATTTTCAATACCAAGCTTAAAACTAGAATAGGATAATAATAAAAAAAGCCTTTTTTAAACGATAGTTTGACATTTACAGAACAAAAGCTTGTTCACTTAAAATGATGACTGACAGAAAAGCCGGCTGTGTAAAAGTATCCTGATTAATGTCACACTGACATGTTGATGATTCATTGATCACAAACGTCTGTAACTTTCATAAAAACATGGCACGTTGAAGCGGAATTTCCTCAGTTCATTTTGTCTCAACTATATTAAACGAATGCTTCATGGCCAACTTTCTCATTTTTGTTAGGTGTTGAAACATTTGCCATACTTCAGCAGAGTCAAATTTCCATCCCGTTGAACAATAATAAAGTTCTCAATTCTCTTTTTTTCCAGCCCTATCAAGCTACTACAAAGGATCCTTTGATATTTCTGACAATTACTTTCTAAAGTGGCAATTGTTTTGGTATTCTTCTTTTGCTAGGAATTGCATCATGAATTTTTTATAGTTGCGGTGTACAAGACAGGGCTTTATAAATACCTAATACAACGCACATATCCCTCAGCTACAGATAAGCATGTACCACGTAACATCAATCATCTTGTTTCCTTCACTCTGTCTGTTAATCTTCTTGATTCTTTCAAAATTTCAGTAAAGTAACACTATCCTCGTGAAAGAGTAATGAGATGGGATTTCCGCCGCGTTATCCTACCACTTTCACTTTATTCCATTTTTTTATTATCTAGCTTTTGAACTTTTAACTTTTTTCCCGATTTCGCTTTTTGGCCTAAAATAAAGTGGATGATGTTTTCAATGAGTGTAAATATCATCCGTTGTGTAATACAAGAAAGATAAATTCATGATTACACTATTCCTTCACGAGTCCACCATATTCGGGTGTGAAAAAGAGAATTGTGACGAGAGCAAGAATGCTATTGGCAAGTTTAAAGTGGAAAGATAAATAGATCGTGTCCCGTGACTTTTAAAATATTTTGTTGTTCAGTAGACTGGAAATCTGGTGTGAAAAATTGGTTGAATGATTGAGTGAGCCAACTACGAACTAAACCACAAATCGAAACTCTGAGACATTGTGTGTCGTTGGTAGTATAGTATCAATCTGGTGTAAAAAGAGTACAGGAGTTGGATGTACAGAAATACGGTACAATGAATTAAGGAGATTGAAATTTCAAGTAGGTAGTTGTTTGATCCAGATCTACATTATCTTACACTACGTACGCAGTATGTGTAAAACGAGAGCTGTTCATGAAATTAAACGCTTCTGTATATCGCTCAACTTTCCAAAGGTTAGTTTTAATTAACAAAGGAAAATGTGTTTAAGTGAATGGGTCAGAAAACTAGGTGAGCAACCACCACGTTACATAACGGGTAGACATTACTTACCATTTTGTGGTAAAGTTAAAGTGATACCGATTACAATTATTACGCACGCATCGTCGCATGGAATTGTGCTATATGTAAAAAAATTGCTCATTCCAACCATTTCGCATACAAGTGAATTAATCAGGGCAAGAGATAACTCCACATAATTGTATGTAGATAAGATTTCTACTACATCCTACTGAATGCATTCTGATTTTCGAAATTTAGTCAATGTCCCATACACACCCACTGCATTGTATCGTGCCCCACTATCCAGCTGACACATTTATTTATGTCTCCCTTTGTCAGCGTTTTTTTGCTTTATTTTTTCATCAAGACACCTCTCACCAGATAAATTTATGTATTCAGTCTCCATTCTCGACTTTTCCATCCAACAAATTCACCAGTATGTAGTTCAAAGACAGACTCACTCTGCTTTTTCCTTTCTATCGGATGTACAGAATCTGTACTCTACTAGAATACCATTCCTGTATTCAGTACGACTACCACGCCATGTTGTGCCAGCCCATCACATTACGACACTCACAAAGTAGATCACTGAGAAACAAATGCAATTGTCTCCTCTCCTCAGAGTGGAACTTACTTAAAAGAGCATAGGAAAAGTTGTGTGCATAGACAAGCACATATTTGTAGATCCTTTAACATTAAACGGATAGGCTGCATCTTTGCGTTGCAGCGAGATTTTTTCTGGCGACAATCGCATATGTTGTATTCTTTTACATTTTGGTGACAGATCGCTTGGGACATTTCGTTTTAGAGTGAAGAATGAGACAAGGAAAAAACCGTTAAAAGTCGAAAAGTAAAATGTGTTGCATGTTAAATATGTTTACAAATCTTGGAGTCACTTAAGAAATCAAAGTCAATTCGAATGCATGTGGGAAGAAGAGAGGAAGGAAATACGTAAAGTGTTTTTGGAATTCATATGCAAAAATAGATTTCGTCGACAAGCATTACATCACTATTGTAAAATTTACAGGTGATTTATAAATAGTTTTCCATTTGTTAAGCGTCAGATATCATTACCCGATTAATATTTCTGCACGGCCTGTAAAAGAAGGTCCACGGATATGTGGGTGAAAACACGGTTGATGTGTGATTTTAAACTGGCACGGATAATATTATACGTCGTTGAACCAGCTTAGAATAGTGCATTACTTTTGGAGGCATTAATGCAAAATTAGTTTTTTAACTTACTAACATTGATACTGGTATTATTTGCTGTAAAGATTTTATTCCCAAAATTTAAATTCCCAGCAAACCATTCGTATATAATGTAATGATGAGTACTAATGCAATTCTTTTAACAACTACGCAGTTATTAAAAAATTAATATTTTGTGGTTGGTGAAATTAAATGACTCAACCTGCTTACCATCGCATTTGAGGGTAAATAGACGAAACTCTTTACAATTGAACAACCAGATAAAGACACCAGTTTGTTTAAGCCATTTTTGTCTTTCACTTGTAGTGTTCAATTTGTAACAGGAAATTGCTTTTTAGCCTGTTGGGCCTGAAAATTGTAGAAACGGGCAAGCCGGAAAAGTGTGTTGATACCGGAAATTATCTAACTCGGTCGAATTGCCCGTTTAAAGTGGGATGGGCAGAAAAGTAAAACTACATACGTGATTCCGATTGTTTGTATGTAGTATTACTGCCGTTTGTAACTAGTAAAATAAATAAAACTAGGTTAGTAGTGCTATTGTACTGTGACACTGCTGCGTCAATTTATCAGTGCCTTTGGTGCAGACAAATAGATACTGGCCTGCAACCATCTATACAAAATTTGTAGTCCCATATACCTAGTTCAAACAAGGGGCGACTCAGATAAATATTCCAAAGGCTCGCCTTTATTCGATACTTTATACTGATTCTTCCCATCAATGCAAATTGGACTGTTTCTTCTAATTTCTGCATTTTCTCCTCGCCTCCAATTCCAATCGAGTTTCATTTCATGATTCCATCACAGCTTTTAATGTGAATCTGCCTGNAAAGGCTCGCCTTTATTCGATACTTTATACTGATTCTTCCCATCAATGCAAATTGGACTGTTTCTTCTAATTTCTGCATTTTCTCCTCGCCTCCAATTCCAATCGAGTTTCATTTCATGATTCCATCACAGCTTTTAATGTGAATCTGCCTGCATCACCATCCACCCGGAACCGAGTCAAATGCCAAAGAGAAAGGTTTGCGTTTAACTGGATACTTTGGAAAAACAATCTCGGCTGCAGTTTGTACCACTCACTTACGACTTGTACGTCTGTGAACAGTATTAATAGAACGCTTGGAAATAAAATGATAAAAGAAACTGGGAACAAGTTTTACATAAAGAACCATTTACAAAAAAAAGACTTTAGTTCCACGATGACGGTAATAGTTGGAGATTTTTATTCCCGTCATTCTTCTTTAATCTTTCTCGGACTTTTTGGCAAGAAACCACCAACATACCTTCACATCCACATTCTCATTCATATTTACATCTCTCCAACAACCACAAGAGAGAAGGAACCTTAACCACAGCCACAGAGTCAGTTTCCCTCGTCCCTTTTCATCTCACCAACGTAAACCATGAAGTTGGTTTCATTTTAATTTTAAGGCTGAATAGTTAACGTAAAGTGTGGGCTGAATTTGCCTTACTTATGTACCTTTACTATCAGTAATTACAGAATTTTTGCTAACCGATTCAAAGGGAACACGTTGAAACGAGAAAAGGGCACGGTGTCGCCACACGAAATGTAAGCCAAAAAAGGAGCCCAACTAACCACCGAAGTAGGTACGCGCATTATCTACGCTGAGACAACTAGACTTTTTTGTAGTAATAAAGAAAGTGCAATGTAGGCAGTGCATAAATATGCCTAACGACTAGAATTACGGCATCTTACTTCAAGTTCAGAAAGAGCGTTCAGCCGTAAAAATGGTCGGAGTTGTTTTTATTCGACACAGATAGATGAATGGATCTTGGAATTCCCGACTTCTTACAATGCATAAAACTAACTCTCCACAGTTTGGAATTCTTTAAGTCAACTCTAATGAATGGTGAATGTTCATTAAGTTTCTATTGTGGTTTTATGTTTGTTCTTCTATTCTTAAACAGGATTAGAGGTAGAGCAGGATCAACCAGTTGGAAAATCCATTAAAGTCCCCTGTCTCAGTGCTTTCCAACGTTAAATAATCTATAAAAGGTTGGCCATTAGTAAATTATTAATAAACAAGGTTATGAAAAGAACCTTGAAATGTGCACAAGTAACACATGCCGTAGACAGGTTGGATGCATGATATGTGTAAAAGTAGTAAAATAACACCAAAGAAATTAGAGTTGTGGAGGATAGGCTTAACTTTGAAGCATTAAATAGTTGAAACACTTTCTTACAGCCGCCCACACCACACCACAACTAGTTGAGTTTGGCTGCTTGACTGTTGAGCTTCTTACTTTGAACTAGACTAAATAATTTAATTAATTAGTGGATACGGGCAAACAATGACAAATTATTCTCCGACTAATAACACCCCCACATTTAATCTTTCCTGTTTGCTTTCATGAATTGGTTTTCTTTTGACCCAGCTCCGATACAACATAGCTACACTGACGCTACTCCACGTTTTCTCCTTGTCCATCCCACCCAATGCAAACGCCAGCAGGAAACTTTCTTTGTTATGGAAAAAGTTTTACAATCAAATCACCAGGTTTCCTTCCTTCCGCCTTTCTTAAAAGAAGTCTTAGATGAATTTCAACGGCAAGAGGAGAGTATATTTTGCTAAAGGATTTCCTCCGAGACCACCCAGTCCCATCAGCTTACCAGACTACAGACCAGACTCAGTTATTAGTCTTGCAAATGGGTAAATTCCACTTCAAAATTTTATATTTCCATCTGCAGTTGGGAAAATTAAGTGGCGTCTCCAACTCCATTCCATTTCACTCTGCTCCAACAAGGAAGTTGTGCCGAGCAGCCTGTAGATTTAGTAAAAAAGCATAAACAAACAATGAAAGCTAATGCATACACACAATGACATGGATGGAGTTTTGGATTGAGAAGAATAAGAAAAAGAAGGCAAAGCAGAGCGTGAAAGATGAAGAAGCAAACTAAAATTTAGCAACAGTCCCGATGGCTTGGTTTGGTTTTTTTTTTGAAAACTAGTTGAAAGACAGGATGGATAGAGTGGGTCGGTTTGATGCAAAAAATGGAATTTGTCTTATGCGTGGCTCATTAATATTCATTAAATATCACTCTTCTTCGGCTTAGCTTCTATTTTGCATTTTGCAAGGCACGTCTTGTAGAAAGTGGTTCGTCTTTTTCTTTGTAGTTTTTTTTATATTTTAGCTTTCATTCACTACCACTTTCCATGGACGTGTACTGAACCAAAAGCTCAGGGACGGATATGGGTGAATTGAAGAGATTTTTGCGTTTTGCTCAGGACTCATTCTTCATATATTTACTTTGCTTGATGGCTAAAAAGCTGTGCTTTTGAGGAAAAGAAAGTTGACGTTTTTTTATTCCATATCTTTATTGCTATGCGTTTGTAGTAAAGTCTAAATAATTGAATTATGATTTTTATTATGTACATTGGCGAATATTTTGAGCACTGCAAAAACATTATTTCGCAAGAAACGTACCCATTCCAAATTGCATTTTTGAACAATACCACGAGATAGAAAAGTTCCTAGAATATAATCGATTCCTTCAGGTTCCCACTATGAGCAACTTTGTTGGGGTTCTTCAAATTAAATTATGTTTTTTTGTTCCATTCCTGTTGTAGACACTTTGCACGACATGCATTTAAATATGTCTCTGTATCCACATTTGTGCATTTGAAAATCATTGTCCAAAAATTATCATATTAGATGACCCCACAGAATGAATGAGTTGCTGCATAATTTCCATCTGCTCCCCTTTTTGTTCAGTGTTAGAGTGTTACAAATAATGGGAAAGTGAAAACTGGGTCAAAATTTCCACCAAGTAATAAACTCATTTATTTTTACTTACCCTTTAAATAGACTTAAGAATCTTAGGAGGTTAGGTTTGAATTTGATGACACATTTACTCAGTTTAGTTTGCCAGATATCATAATGTGCATCGCATCACATCGCATGTCTTAATTTGTCCATCACATCACCAACAATGATCATTATCATGGTGGAAATTATTCCTATAAATGCTCTCATGCATATTAAAATGTTTGCTTCCCTGCTTTCATTTTCGCATTCCACGAATTTGCATTGCATAAGCTCCAACCAGCTCAACTTTCTCTTTCCATTACTTATTCGGCATAAGATTTTGGGTCTCGTTTTTGGTTCTTGGTGTTGGTGACACGGTTTGTGTGTTAATAATCCTACCGCATTTCTTAGCGCATTCTCCTTTCCGTCTTTAATATTTCTTATTTTGTGTAGTTGAAATTTAGACTTGCGAATTATGTCAACAGCTCCAGTACTTCAATAGTTCATCTACGCGAAAATACAGATATCTATGCCACACCCTACGGCATCTTGTTCGTAATGAGCTTTGGAATGAGTAGATTTTAAAAATGGATCACGCATGGTTAAGATCTATATTGTGTAACTTAAGCATAGCTCGAAAACTTTGTGGAAATCTCGTTTCTTTATTCCGAACAAAGATTTCGACAAAAACTATTTGATACGGATTGGTCCATGATGCTTCCTGCAATTTTTTGTGATGCGTTCCATGATGTTTTATGCTAAGAACGCAAGTCTCATCAGATTATTCAATCCCATCTAAATAAACTGGGTGTATCTATTAGCACTTGTATTTCCAGCAAGTATGTTAGTCATCAACATTTATTTGATATAAAAAAGCCGAGAAATTTTTCTTCACACGATGCAATGCCCACAGATAGCTAATGGAAGCACGAGTGTTTACACGGGTGTAACTTGTTACTTAACTTTTGACTCTGCTAACAAACTACGGCAATTGCAATTAAGTCTCGTTGATTTATTTGGTCGTTGTGCTGTTGTTAAAGTGAGTCATTTACAACACATCTGAGGAGGCTCGTTGCCGGGTTCCACTAAGGAAAATGGTTTTCGAGTGGTTTTAGCTCTAGGTTGAGGTCTCCTTGCTCCCTACATCATTTGTAACGACAAAAAGATGTCTTTGCACAACTATAACGACGGCATGCGAGCAACGAACTATCCAAACTCCTTGTTTCCCGAAATAAAGTAAATAAACTGGCAATTTACATTTGCATTACACACATTCTCATTCTCAAAACCCATGCATTTTCTCAGACACCAACTTATTTTCCGATTTAAACCTTTTTTCAACTTCATTTCTTTTCCATAATGTTACAAAAAATTTAAGCAATACTTAAGTAAGGGAGTTGTAATGGTCGTTTGGAGGTAAATTCCCATCTCAATATACAAATACTCTTGAAACGCGTAGAAGAAATGTTGCAAGGGGTATAATTCTGTAAAAGAAATATATAATCACCATTTTTGCATGAAAAGCGGGAGGTAGTAAGCTTCTGCCGGTAGAAATGGATTCTTGCCATTTTATCCATGACATGGTTTTTACGGTTCTTTTCCATGTACATTATGCTTATCATCTTCCGGATTTGGGGTAACTCAGATAAAATGAACAAAGCAGCAAGAATGGAAGAGTCGACCACCTAATAACACTTTAGCTTATGGTCGGTAAAGGTGACTGTATTGAAATATTTTGTAATGGTCTGCAGTCCGTATTGCATAATGTAATGTGTAACTGAGATGAGATGGCTGCCGTGTCATTTCCGTTGAATACGGGAACCAAACCAGCTTTATGCGCTATGCATTAAAGGTCAGGTTGGTTTAAGAAAATGGGCAATTTTGTCCTAAGCTTGGATAAAATAAGGATCCTACCTAGTGCAGTGCATACTAAATTACTAAATGCATAATAATATTAGCATTTCAGAGTGTACGCTTGCGCAATATTAGTAATACAGATCTGTAAATCTGTAATGACAATACATTTTAATCGCGTTAGTTGCAAATCTTTACAATGCATGAATTTCTTTCGTATTCAACAGTAATTCAATTTTTTCCATGGTATAATAACACGCAGGAGGGATTAGAATTTCTGAGTATTTTCACCAGTCCACCATCACCCCAACGGACTAACCAACTCATCCTTCTTTAGTAAACTATTTATAACTAATTAGCTCCCTTATAATATAAAGCACACTTTTGTTTTCATAATGAACACCAACAAGTTTAAACCTTTATCTCTTTCATCTTTTCCTTAGTAAGCTAGACTAGCGGTAGATCATACATGATTCGTAAAACGGAGAAACCTTAAGCCTTAAAACTTACGAGCATAATAAACGATTTACGTCAAACTACTCTTACGTAAAGCAAAGCCATGCGTTTGACGTGGTTAAGGAGAATAAGTATAAAACGACTTTCAAGAAGTTTATTATCTTCCTAAAAAGTAATGAAGTAGAAGATGAACAAATACTTTGTAATATAACATGTCGCAACCATGCATTTCTTTAAGATGAGTCTGATAAAGGAATTTGTTTCTTTGTTCAAAATAATATCAAAGGAATAGAGACAGATGGATACATTTTATTTTGGATTGAAATTGAGATTCTTGAAAATACACCCAATTATAACTATTTTGCTCTACATACTTTGAAGTTTCTGCTAGCTAGTTAATCAAAAAGAGCTAAAAGTTTTAGAAATCCATTTATTTCCACTTTTAAGATATTTTGATCACGTCTTTGTTTCTTTGGCTTCGATGGAGAAAGACTGACTGACTGACTGAGGTTGCCAAATAAAATTAAAATGTTGTCATTTGACTGACAGTGACAGGGACAAAAATGGGACCTTAGTTGGCCTTGTTTTGTTGCTGTGACCTGCTTAGACAAACTGGTTGGTCGACGCCAAGTTCGTGAATAAAGTATCTTAAACCAAAACATGAATCATTTGACAAGAAGGATATTTATAAGATATATCTCAAAACCCTTCTCATCTTTTGGAGTTCTTTTCCGAAAAGACTGATCCTTTTTCTTGTCCTTTTACAAACTAAACCAAACCAACCAACTTCTCTCACTTCATTTCACTTTCTGAGCACAAGAAAAGAGAAAGAATTCAGGTCAGTGGAATACAGCTTGTCCTGCTTGGCTCCTTTTCGTTGTCCATCCAATCCTGCGGTTAAACGAAACAACATTACTTTCTCTGGACATACTTGTATTAGGTAGGTTAGTTTGATATATGACTCTGCCGCGTATGTAGTGAAGGATTTTATTTCTTCCATATCCACTCATGGCTTGTAATACAAGTTGCTTTGTATATTGTTTAAAGGAATGAGATGAGGTTGGTTATCTACCGAAATAAGTTTAAA
>JAAXNX010000618.1:0-25751 GCA_036491905.1 Folsomia manolachei | reverse complement strand
GCTATAAAATAATCCCATTGTACTTACAGTGCTTGGTGACATCCTGGCCTCCCCTCAGTATTATTCACTCCATTGTGGTTCATGGTAAGTAAAAAACTTAGGACTTCAGAATTTACAAATAAAAAAGCAAAGAAACGTTTCAAAGTTTTAAAAAAATGGTCAAAAGTCCACCATCTTTTCAACACGTAATGAGCATTGCAAAATTGTTTTGATTGCATGGCATGTGTTGAACCCATCGCATTTTCATTCGAAATCAAATGTCAAATTTTGAAAACAAAATAGCTATGCATATTTGCAGCATTTGGTTTTATTCTGTAGTATTTGTATTTGGCTTATCAACCTCTGTCACTGACATGATACAACTTTCTTATTGTAATTCAAAGCATAAGATGACTCAAAAGTTGAACTTGCAACGATTTGATCCTCATCTATGATTTTCTTGCGTGCCAGTTATTCATTCCCATCATTCATTATTGTGTTTTTAGATCCTCCCACGGTGAGTTTAATAACCGCAACAAATTTGATTTTGACTGAGGGTGACTCCGTAGAAATTGGTTGCATACCACATGGCAATCCTCTTCCAAAAGTGACCTGGACGATGCGGGTATTACATCTCTCATAATAATTTACATCGATTACACCATTATCACGTGCAACAATTAACATGTTGCTGTGTCTTCCTGATTATTAATTAGGATGCGAATATTCCTCTTGCCCTCCATAAATCCTTTCTCAACCAGTCACGATTGCCATTGGAAAATGTGACCAGGGCTTATACGGGACTATTTGTATGCACGGCAGACAACGGGGTGGGTAGACCTGTGACGAATTAGGTGGGTAGACCTGGAATTCGTTAATTCATTTCATCAATTCGTTAATAGGTGGGTAGACCTGGAATTGGAGCTGTCTATGTTCGAGTTTTATGTAAGTTGTTGAAACCTTTTTGAAAATAAAAAAGCTATTGCTTTACAGTACACATACATTGTGTTGTTCATATTATGCAATGACTTTCATTTTGCGATAATATGCAGATTCGCCTGAAATAGAAATTTCTAGACGACGAGTGCACGGTGGAATTGGATATAAGACTCAAATAGTGTGTCTTGTGCATGCAGATCCAAAACCAGAGGTAAGTTTTATTACATACATACATCTGTATTTCATAGATTTCGGGAATTGTTGTGCAACAGCTTTCACCGTTCGACACAATTATGTATATCCCATCCTTTGAAGTTCTCGTCCAATTATTTCCAAAGCAAATAATTTGAACAAAAGTTTTATTCAGGTGACATGGCAGAAAGGAAACGAGCGGATATCAAATTCGGACCGAGTTTTCATGGAACTTTACGAAAGAAATGAATATCGTCTAATCTTCAATCCCGTGAAATCCTCCGATTTCGGAATGTATACTATTTATGCCAATAACAGCCTTGGAATGGATGTAAAAAATATTGAATTTCTTGGTAATTATTGAAATTATGCCCTCCTATTTTTAAAATACTTCTTAAATTGACATCGTACCGTAATTCTGAGTAAATAGGAGTACCGAATATGCCTATTCTAACCCGTTGGGAGGCTGAAGAACTTGACGGGATTCAAGTTACTTTGTACTGGGCCGTGGAGTGTTACAGGTGCAAAGGAAAAGTAGTTATTGGAGCAGAACTGCTTCGATAGTTTATATCCAATTACCTTTTTTCTCTTTTTATGTACTCCTTCTATAAAGTTATGAATGCAATATTTTTCAGCTCACTGATTGAATACAAACTATTTTTTCGTCCGGCAACAATTCCACAAATAAATGACGATTTAACGGATGACAGAGCTCTCATAAAATTGACGGTTCCTGCCGACAGACCTTCTGAAAATAGCGGACAGTCCTTTCTCCACACTAAATCTTTCACTCTCCGCGGATTAAATCGTTCCTCGATCTATCAAGCTGCAGTTCAAGCAAGAAATAAATACGGATGGAGCTTATTAAGTTCTCTGTGTTATTTTGCAACTTTTCCCAGTCAGTTATCAAATAAAACACATCAATTTCAGCTTGAATTTTATTTATGTAAAATCACATGTCTAATATTATTGTGTTCCAGATTCATCCAGCACAAAGTCTGAGGAGTTGGATGAAGTCATGTTAAAAATGAATACGGCGTACCAAGGTTAGTTGTGTTTGGGTTTATACAATATTTTACGCTTGGAAGTGATCGAATAACTTGTTAAAAAAAACCTTTGTACTTTCTCCAGTCGAGTCTGGTTTTCCACGAGAGAGATCCAGATCTGCCCAGAATTCTAGAGAAACAACAATTTCTTCTTCATCCTCAATTTTGTTTCCAATTTTTGGAAGCACGACGCTGGTTTTATGGATGGCTGTCACATCGTGTGTGGCAGGTGTCTTGGATGGTTCCTGAGTTTTTTATTGCGTCCTTGATCCTTGATGGGATTCGGGTGGCTGGCTTCACCTTTAGCCTTAGAAGTTAGCTTTTGGTGTTGGTCTTGACAGAAACAGAGAGAAATCCATGTCATGCACAGAATGTGCTATTCTTTTATCATATCGTAAACTTTTAATGTTGGTTTTCCATTACTTGACGGAGAAGATATAGAACCAATACCGCGGAGAAAGTTGGAAAATATTTATTAATTTAGTCTCTGTGTAAAGCTATAGCTCATATCTAGTTGTGTATTGAGTAACCAAAGCTAATTTTAAGATTACGGAATATTTTGATTTTCATAGCGTAAAAATACGTCGTAGAGCAGGTGCGTGCAAGCAGTTGAAGATGAAGTTGTTCAATGTAAAAGTTTGATTATGATTTGCTGTGATAAAAATTAAAATATGTAGATCAGCTTTAATCGATCCGATATTTATGTGAATACTCGTATTTTATGTGCGTAAACTGTTTTATATGCCGTAATAAAAAACACGCTGAACATTTACAAAAATTACTGAAATTACTTGCCCATAACTTTGTATAGCTTTCAAAATAATTTCCACTGTAATCCCACAGCAGAAATTTTATTGGTGAAATTTTGTTAGTGCTAATAACGCAATGATCACGTGCATGAATTATGGAACCTTTGTAAATGAGCTTTTCTAGTTATACAATTTTCAAATAATTTATATTAAATAGAAAAAATACCAATAAGAAACTTAGGCAGCCGAATCGACAACCAAGAGATTTAATAAGTGACACTTGCAAACTATTTAAATTAAGTAAACTCACCTTTAACACAATGCACAATTGCTCATGGGAGGTTCTCCCTTCAATTCAGTTTCGCATTCAACCAACCCATGTCTTTTCTGTGGCTTAAAATAATAAAACAAATCCATGCACATTCAATAGAATTGCAAGACTTCTATCTTCAACGGAACAGAATAAAGAAATGCTGTGCAAAGATGACTCGGCAATTTTTGCTTTACATTTTTTGCAATGTCATAATTGGATTAGCCGTTCAATTTTATTTCCACGGGGTGTAACCTTTGTGAAATTACATTTGATACAACCAACAAAGAAAATGTACGCATTTTTTGGCCCACAAAATCTTAACGCCAAGCCATGCGGACACGCAATTTTAATATCTGATTTTGTGAGTTGGTTCCATTCCATCATTGCTAAATACAGATATATAATTCCTTCAATTTATTTTGTTGTGCAATTAGTTGTGCCCTTTCTAAATTAATTATGAACTTAGAAACGTGTTGCAAACCCAAAAATTACTTTATTACAAAACTTTACAAAGCAAATAATATTCTTGCATATATTGCTTATTAATTTCAAACTACTTTTAATTTTTTTAATTAACTAAGTTGGCCAACCAATAAGCTCCATTCATTTGATTGAATAAATTATTAATATCAGATTAATTCTATGAATAGTGATATTCCTGCATAATTTCAAAATGCAACGAGACAATCCCTCAGGTCATTTTAACGGCTTTAACTTTCTACACCTAATCCATTTTATTAGAACAAATACTCGAAGATGTTAACAAGACAAAGAATTCATTATTCAACTAACTCAAACCCATTAGAAGAAAGGAATTAGTAACAAGAATGACGGGTGAGGCTTGACTCTACCTATGCATGGATCCACTACACCTCAAAAGGTAAAACCATCAAGTCCGTCGTGTACTTTTAACTTTTTAATAGTTTTCTTAACCTTTCCATTGTTTGAATCAACCCTTTGACTATAAGGTTATTAGGAACAACCAACGGACCAATATAATAGCTAAAGATAAGTTTAAATGGAGTTAGTGAGTCCAGCCAGACGAAAAGATCCCGATCGGGAAATAAAAACAAAATGAGTTGGGTTACTGACAGGAACCTGAAGTCCAATTTGAAGCTTCATTTTTTTCTTGAAATGCTGCTGATGCTTCAGTACAACGTGGTGTGAACAGTGTTGATGGTTTCTAGTTGATAATGGTTGATGTTCTTTTTTACGTCCTTTGTCTGTTAAACCAATTCCACTGTTTGTTGGGTTAGGCCAGTTCCTAGTGCCTTGGCATAAGGACAAGAAAGTGTTTTGGGTTGTGCTTTGGCTTGGCTGGCGAGAAAGTAAAAAAGGAGACAAGGGATGAATAAAAAAGCAATGAAGGATCGGCAGGGGGTTGCCTTCAAAGAAAAGTTATTAGGTTCCTACGCGAGCAGGAAAAGAAGGTTTATCAGAAGTAAATAATCCCATTGTGCCAAGCTCTTGTCTTGTTGAGGTGATGTTTCACTACCTTTAAAGTTAAAACAGACAGAAATGATAAAAATGTGTTTGAATATACTCCTTTAAGTGATAAATATATATATACATATTCAGTATACTTTTCCTTTAAAATTGCATTATCAATTTTTTACCGCGGTCAGCTAAAGTTTAGTGTTGTAAAGGCTCACATTTAAGTATTTTGTTGAGAATTTTCGTTTAGGGTAATAACTTCAGAAAAGGAAAAAGCCGTTAGTCACTTAGAAATAAAAGGAGGAGCGCGGCTTTGACAATGAGTTTTGTACATTTATCTCAGAACAGTGGAGAAAAGGATGGACAAGAAGTTGCTTTGGATGGTTGATGTCATCCCGAGAAATTTTGTTGACTTCTTTGTGTCTGCCGGAATATTTATTTGGAAAGCGATTTACAGGAATTCCAACATTAGGAGAAGTGGACATTTGAAATTCCAAAACTGAAAACAATGCCAAGGAAAGAGGGGGAAAATGTCATTATGATGGGATGCAGGCATGAAAAATGGGGATGGTAAATAGTGAAATGTCCTGTAAAGTGTCGGGTTTCCAAAAGAATGGAATAAATCTTGCATTGATATTTCTATCAGTTTCGCAGGATGGTCCTCGTGAAGGAGGTGCCGTTGTGGTAAGTGTTTCTTGAAGTGATTTCCTAAAATGAGGATATTTTGAGTCCACAATTTCCAAAATCCTTTAAACTTTTCTTGTATTTGGACAAGAATATAAAATATTTATTGAACTCTCCAAAAGAAAGCGAAAAAACTAGGATAACAATTACACCAAATTAAATCCCATTATGTCATTTTCTTTGCATTTCCATTTCTTTGTCCATCTCCGGGTGGATCACTTCAATTGTAGGAACCCATACCTAGCTTACATCAGCTTGCCTTCTGTTTTCCTTTACCGTGGTCAAAAATTAAAAAAGCACACGTAGCATATGGCGTTTCTTTTTATCCTGATCCAGCTGATTTCATTCATTTCCAATTTAAACTAAACCATGAAGCAAAGCATGTCTTCTGAAATCCTCAACGCCGTTCTTCTTCGGTTGTAGGTACGGATAATGCTGTCAATGGCACGAACTACAGCTTCAAGTCCAAATGGTATTGGAGGGAAGCACAAGGTTGGTGTTACGGTAGGACCAGAAACAGTATGAATTGAATGCATTTTCCGAGTTAAAATAAAGGAAAGAGAAAATTTAGGCGCTCATTCCTTCAAGGGCGTTTGAAGTCGAGTTTACGATTACTACCAGCTTGCAAGTACCAAGCACGTATGCAGAGCAGAAGAGGGACCCCTATTCAGTAAAGTAATATCCGTCTGCATATATGTACACCTCGATAACTTTTACTCTTTAACTTTGCCCGATTTTGTGGAGTAACTTATGTATACGTGCAACTAATAAATGTCTTTCATACTGCGGTGGTAGAGAAGGTGCCACATTTTAAAGTTTCTTTTGGATGGATGGAGGGTTCAATTCTACACTTTTGGAGGGGAACACATCATGCTCGCCATTACCATTACCAACTTTAGTATTACACATGTATTGGAATTGGAAGCTATTTTAAAGTTTCTTCTGGATGGATGGAGGGTTCAATTCTACACTTTTGGAGGGGAACACATCATGCTCGCCATTACCATTACCAACTTTAGTATTACACATGTATTGGAATTGGAAGCCAAAGTGCCTAAACTAAACTTTTAAGGGCGCCGGTTGTGTTGTTGGACATCATTCGTTTGTGACTCCTATTCATTCCTAGAAGCATAACTTAATACGTGAAGGGATGCCTGAGGAAGGCAAAGTGCATGGAATCCTGTAGTCCCGTTGTGCCTCATCTTTTACTCGCAGCAACATTGGCCCTTTCCTGTAACAAAATGAAACTAGTTTGGTAACGTAACTTTGGTTCATCTTTTGTGGTACCCAACCAAACTTAAATAACCCGAAGTTGGTTTGGCTGTCTCCACTATGTGTTGTCTTGTTGGCCACGCTTTATTCTAAACCCTCAGCCAGCCCTCAACTAAATAAATCCAAGTAAACCTTTCTGTTATTCACCTTCAGATCGGCAGTCGGCCAAATGATGCAGGAAAGTAAGCATCACTTGGAATCTGGGTGCATCTACAAAATAATATCCGATCATCAATGCATACATTGTTGTTGAAAGAGTGAGAGTGAAGAGATCATCAGTGCGTGAGCGTTAATTTTGTTTGGATTCCATGCAACGTGCGATTTGTGTTTGTGACACTTACTGTTTCATAATTTTGTATTTAATACTCAAGATATTTTGTTATAATTATTAAAAAAGACATACATTATCCTAAAGAGTCTCAATGTATCCTTTAATTCTTTGTGCGTATTAATCTTACAAGTTATTTACCAAAGCCGGACAATAACTCATAGAAATTTCAACAGGATCATTCATTCCTTCACAACTTATTCATTTTTGATTACATAGAGACTCATTATTTCTGTAGAGGTGTCACGTTAAAATTTAAATTTGACCCTTGACAAACAACAATACCATACAGATGTCATTGTAGCAATGCCAATTGCCTTATTTGTAAAAGGGAGTTGATCTTACATTGCTTTATTTTGTAACCATTAATATTAAGTTTAACTAAGAAACATTTGCTCCTTTGTTATTTCATCTATGCTAAGCTCAATCTAAATAAGCCTTCTTTGTATTGTAAAGGGATTGTTAAGTATTTTATGCAGTTCGCTTATTAGCATAACAAAAACATGAGTAATTGGAATTTTGGCACGGCCATTTGATTTGCAAAAAGAACAGTAGCAGTACTTTTTGTGCAGATTTTACTAGTGACATAATGAGCTGTGGATTGTCAGTGCTGTGTTAAGTATCTGCCAATTAAGTGGGTGATTGATATTGATATTCCATTCAATTGAAATAATTAAGTGAGATCAAGAATATATCCGGTGAATGTTACACGCTCGAGCAGTTGGATCCATATTGGTAAGTTAAATAATTTAATGGTGATCCAATAATCGCCTGATTAACTATGAACTGGGTCAAGCAAGCATAATATATTGCTTAGGTTGAGTTAGAAGAATTATGAATACAAATGATACACACATGCACAGACAGACAAAGAAAAACAATTTACCCTGCCCTACCCCATCTGAGTTTATGGCAGTCACTGCGTTACATGACATGACGTATTTAAATTCTGAAATTTCAAGGACTGAGGGAATTTAAACAAAGGAAATACTTTAGATGTTGTTTTGCATTGAGGAGGTTTGTAACTTTTCGTTTAACTGGCATGAAATTAAAGTTTAATTATTAGACGCAGTACATGTCGTTGCAGAAATAATTCTATCCAATACTTATTATTCTTTGCTCTATTCACTCTTCTTACGCGTCTGTAACGGTATGACGGTTATATTTTCTGCTGACTTTTGCAGTTTTATCATTGGTACAGTAACCCACCATGAAGATGAAATATTTGTCTAGAAATGTGATAGTCTCTATAATTTGCAAACTTCATCAGGAGACCAGAAAGAAATCTGATATCTTGCGAAATTTGATCGGGATGTTGAGGTTGACGCATCTGTACTTTGCGAAAATTAATGGGATGAAATGAGTCAACCCATTTGAACTTCCCCATTACAAATGACAATTGTTTGACTTCTGTTTTAAACTGGAATGCACAGGCTTGGTAAAAGTAACCCGCAATTGAATACCTATTGGTAATTGGAAACGGGATTTTTGATTTGTTATTTATTTACGACTCGGACTTCCTGCGTTTTATGAATTTGATTGCTATTGACTTGTGAAATCAATTGTCAATATGTAAAAATGATCTTCTCACGACCCCAGTCTCATGCAGAAATTCCATTCCCACCCGTCATACGGACACAATTTAAAAAAACAATTTATGCCTCTCAATTTTGGAAGTTTATTATAGGAGTGGCTGGCAACTCAAAAGTGCAAACCAGAACAATTAGTGTGCCATTTATGGAATCGTTACGAGTAATTGACAGTTGAAATGCAAGTTGCAATTCGCATCATTAAAGATGAAATGGAAAATAAAAGGGAGTACCACAGATTTCAGAGATGAGATTAGCACCCAAGGTAAAATTGCAGATAATGATGTACCCTCAGCAGGATCTAGAGGTGAAAGAACAAATATCTTTTGCTGATTATAGATAAAAATGTCCGACACTTAAAAATTTGAAGTACTCGTATGTACGAATAGTTTGTTGAATATATATCCTGTCAAAAAACATAAACGGAGGTCGGACTGTGGTTGAAAAGTGACACACTCCATGGTAAGAGTAAATAAGCAGTCGTACCATCACTTTTTCACTTTTCACACAGTTTGAGATTCTGTCTTTTTTATCTCTGCAGCATCTTGGGTTTCCATTTCATCTTGCTTATTGTGATTTTTGGTGACAGATGCATTCGCTTGTTAATATGCAAATATTATTGG
This sequence comes from Folsomia manolachei, assembly GCA_036491905.1. Classification (NCBI taxonomy): domain Eukaryota; kingdom Metazoa; phylum Arthropoda; class Collembola; order Entomobryomorpha; family Isotomidae; genus Folsomia; species Folsomia manolachei. Next base: position 16,603 of record JAAXNX010000618.1, on the reverse strand, counting down.
AGAAATGTTTTTAAGATGGATTTGATAACAGTAATAGCTGGTTAGCCCCTTGGGATGCAAATGCTATTTTCGCCGTAGGTGCCAGGTTAATAATGGTCCTCTAATGGAACGAGAAGATGCCAGGAAATAGCCTGCTTAACATTTAAATTGCTGTTCATTCCACTTGGGTTCGGCATCACGCATCAGTTTATGGTAAAGAGTGGAGTGTACCTATAATAAGACGGGGTTTACGGTATTTGTGGATACTTTTCTACGGAACAAAAGAATTTAATAAGAGTTATACTTGAGAAAAGGCTGCAATCAACTAGTCAGCATCCGCCTGGTGCCATGCCATCGCCATATCCCATCAAAATTTCCATGATGTCCAGGTTTTCATCCAACAAAGTAAGTTCTTCCTTGCCGGCTGGATTTCATTGTATTTGGATGGCATGGTATGGTTCCTCTTCCTTCTTTTAGAATCAAAATAACAAAAGAAACAGAAATGCTGTTTGAGGTTATGAGCTCTGTGTGGACTGGAGAATGGAAAAATTAACAACTGCAGGCTTTATGTACGTAAATAAGTACATAGACAAGCCGTTATACTGACTAGATACATTTTAAAAACATGTTCATTACATGCATAGCATGGAAATGGACTTAAAATTGATAAAAATGCGTCTGGGTGGCTGTGGCTCTTCTGTAAAGATTACAGGACATTGCTGAAACACAAATCTTCTCAATTAAGGTGTAATAATGAGCAACATGTATTTTACAAATCAAGGCTTCTTATGCTTTGTTCTACTCAGACTAAGAATAAACACTGGTGCCATTAGTGAAATGGTGGACCTTAAAACTATCACAGTTTTTCATAACCAAATGTCCTTGTTAGTGGTTTCAATAAAACATTCTGGAATTCATTGTAAAAAACAAAGATATAAGACAGACTAGATAAGACTAATCAGAATGAAAAAAATTTCAGTGACTCATAATACATTGTCTTCCTGTCTTGCATCTCGTCCACGTATGCAAGGACAGGTAGATCGGGCTTGTTAGTTTGAGCCATAGAAATGTCTCATACTACCTTCTATATCATTGGTTTGAGCCATAGTCGAATCAAACAAAAATGTAAAATTCCGAATTATAAATCTGAATCTGTTGCATCAATGCATGTGTAACATTTCATTTCATCAGAATATATCTGTAAAGTGGAAAACGACACTCATCCAATCCAAAATCTTGGCCACATTTCTCAAGATTTAGAGCTAAAATCAAAATATTAAAACCGACAAAAATATCTCCCGTCTTCTTTTCAACCCGCCCGTTTCAACTATGTCACTCTCACCCGGATTGGAACAACGGGAGCGGTTTGCCAGGGTAAAAATGAGTGCAGATGTTCTGTACCGCTCAGGTATTCGGGGAGTTGGTTCATTGATCGTCCTTTGTGAAGTAAAAAAACTGTTGTAATATGTTACACACAAACCGCTCGAGGCACAGCAGGACAGAGTGCATGCATATCTGAAAAGTGTATAAGGTTTATGTTGTTGTTGTTAAATTATATCTGCAGGGACTTGAATAGGTAACTTTTACTCGTGACACTCATCTACTCACTCGACCATCTGCATTCAGTTCTTAATAACAATGCAAAATCAGGCCTTTAAAAAGGTATCGGCATCAACACTCCGTTATGGTATGATGGGAGCTGCAGTAAAAAGCATAAGCTCAACCAGCGTCAGATGCTCTCAATGTATGTATTATCTATATATCGATACAGTAGTCTCCAAAGCATCTCAATAATATCTAACTGCGATGAGGTGATTGGAGTTAGCTGCCGCAAAATAAAAGATTTTTACACGATGAGAAGATAAAAGGAAAATAAATGTTACGTAACGAATGCCCATCCATGGATGAAAGAAAGAAAGAGAAGGAAAGAAGTGCGTAACGTTGTTGTGTAGTATTGCGTATCAATACTTTTTAATCCATTCTTTACCAACAGACTTGAATTGGTTACGGGGATTGGAGATTTGTTTATGTTATGCTCAATTTTTTTACACCTACAACATTTTATTACTATGGTCTGAAGCAAAGTACTTGAAATGCAACAAAGTTCGTTTCCTCTGAAGGTTGGACAAGGCTGAGAAATTGAGTTGGACAGTAAAAACGAAGGTGTTACCACTTCGAGACTAGCAAATCTGTTCCGTGTCGGCGTTTTAGAGTAAAATCATAAATTGACGGGATGCGATGCACCACGCTTGTATTGGTTCATGGGTCGTATGTTCTTATCTGTACTCATTTAATTCCACTCCATAAAGATTGATTGGATCGGATCACGATCAATGCATCTCGTAACTTGTGCCTTCTTCATCTTCCTCATGGGTGTTTATCTCAATGAGTTCTCATCTTAAAGTGATAGGATTAGTAGTTGCATGGAGGTTGTTGGGTCGTGAGTGCGTGGGTTCATCTTAATTAATGGGCAATGGATGGTGCAATGCGACGTAACAAGACTTGTATTGCATTAAGGGCCTCACTTGATTTCCGCACTGTCCTAGCCTTTGTTTCATTCTGACATTGTAAGAATAAAATTGCCGTAATTTTAGATTAGATGAGACAACTTGGACAATTCTTCCTTGTACAGGAATAAAATGCATGAAAAAAATAAAAGAAGGAAAACAAGCTTAACTTTTGTTTGTGGGAGGTAGAATCTGAGCAGCTTATTAATTATTCAGTGATGAGATCGTGAATGGTTGAGAATCTGACCTCAAAATCCTTCTCAGTTTGGATGCACCAGCACCAACTAACCTGACACTGGACTAAACTGCTTCGTTTTCATTTCGTGTCGAGATTGTGGATCAGTGAATGATTGTTGCCCAAATAAAATTGTCAATGTTGTATACGGACCATTGCACATTTCTAATCGCTTTCTTCCTTTCTGGGTTTGTGGTTGTAGGGACTTTGTGGATGTAGAATTTTCCAGTTTATTCCTCTGTTGCATGCACTTTTTTGCTACGATTTCCATGTAAGGCAGGTTGTTTCTCTCTCCAATTTACGGAATTTTATTGTATTTCAGTCAGAAATGCATTTATTTTCTTCAACTTACAGGCGAGTCGTGTCACTGTCACAGCAGTGTACGTAATAAAGAAATATATGAAGCTTACCTTACTTTTACCTCTAGATTAATTTTCAGTGTCGGATTGTTAAAAGGTTTTGACATTTCAGACGTCGCATTTCATTTTTAAATTACTCCTGAAGGCCAAGCAAGGCAATGTTTTGACAATGAAAATTTTAAAAGACGATCACTGGGTTAGGAAGGAAGTCTGTCAGAGTCACAATGCCAAAAATTATGGAGAGAATAAAAAATTCATTTTTGAATTTATGTATATTAAAACTTACGAGTAAACGTTAAAGAGAATAATCTTACTATTGTACAAACTTGTTTTTTAATTGCCCAAATTTTAAACGTAAACTTCTGTGGTAAATATACCTTGAAAAATATAAAGAAATGCCAAAAGAATACAAGACACTGCTTATTTTCACACCAAAAAATAAATTAACGGCAGATTCATGCAAAGAGTTAGGATTTTCTATATAAGCCAGGTTACGCAACGATAATTGCAGTGGTGTCAGAATTAGATTACTCCTTTTTACGAAATTGGTACAGTTTAAATTTATTGCTGTAATAGTAATTTTGGTATTTTTAAATTATATATTATTTGAAATGAGAAAAATAAATCGTGCGTTAAATTCTGGAGGATGAACAAGAACAATGAGTCACGGGCTTGGTTTTGTAAAATGGTGTGATATTTGATCTAGTTTTTAATCTGATCTGTGGTTGCAAGTTCCTGTAACACAACAATTTTAAATTGTTCCGTGATTTCTATTTCAAGAATACGAACAATGCCCAAGAGAAAACTCCCATAAACTTGAAAGCAATCCTAAATTAAACAAAGGAATCGTTGACTTTAGATAATGATTTTCTCTGTATTTGGTTCACTTTCATAGATTCAAAGATCTCCATAAAAATGTAATGAGCCGTTTACTTAGGCTCAGTCTGGAGGAACGTGCCTTATCAATGAAGACTTCTGTAAAAATAATTTCACGGTTGTAATTCCAGTCAGAAATTTAAGTTCTGGAAACCAACATCTTATCTTAAATATCTGGCCAGCCAGCTGTCTTCATACATGCAATGAATACTATCCTCTTTTTCAAAGTGAGTAGACATTGGTAACATAACATAAACACCATTTTTAACTGGAAAACTTTTACTCATCAAGCACAGACGTTTCTGGAAATTATGTTTTTCACGAGTTCTTCATCAACATCAACCTCCTCCCGTCAAGTAATGGAATGGAGAAGATGGATAAAGGAGGAATAGTTACAGGGACGAATGATGCATAATCATCATTACCCGTTCCAAACTAAGGAAGGCTAGGCTGTCCTAAAAAAAGATGATGATTACTCGTTATCCCTTTAACGCATCTAAACTTCAAGACTCAACTCAAGCTTGGAAATAAATGAACTTTGAAACTCATAAGCTCCAGAAGAATTAAAAAAGATTATTCCGTATTTAAAATAAATTCCGAGATAAGCACTCAATTAAGTGTTGGATAGAAAAGTAAAAGTATAATCCTTCATTTTATTCAAAGTGTCGACATGAAAGTGAATTACAGGCAGATTGATCCGCGAGGGAGTGAATGGTGACTGGTGAGTAATAATCATCGCATTAACACCAAACGAATGAAGCAATCTAGAATTATTATCATATCTTTTGAAAGGGTTAAGTGAGGGCTTCCTTTAGAGATTTGGGTAGAATTTTCTCATCGAAAGATGGAATGAATGAAGAGATTTTCACAATTTGACAGATACAACAGATGGAAATGTTTACTATTCATTTCCTTCTATGCCCTTGCCGTAGTTGAAAAACCAATGAATAAAGCAAAACAAGGACCACGTTATTCTGTCATCTCGTCAATCAACGCTTAGCTTGCAGAGGGCAGGAAATCCTGTTTTATGAATTTTTGTTCAGTCCAAGCTAAGCCAATTCTAGTCCAGGCTGGTTAGCCCGATTCTAGTAGTAATGGCAATATCTATGCCTGATAACCATTAGGTTGGATGGGTGGGTGGTGCAGCATAAGGGGTGATTTCCCCAAAACATCTTCTTCGCAGGATTTCGTATGTTGTGAAATGAGCATTAGAGTGGGAGGGCAAAGTGCTGGAGATTGATCCAAAATATGATGACTTTTCCAGGCTTTCCATTTTCAACCTGGGTCGATAAGATATAGAAATTGTATTCCTTCCTGGAAAAGAAAATGAGTCTTTATTCACGACTCGAGATATTAAAAAGCTGGCCATTGGGTTGAAGGGTGCAAATATATTGAGACGAAAAAGTTAGTAAGCTCATAATGTGGCAGTACTAAAGCTTCGTAACCCCTTAAGTAGGTTGTACTGCATTATTACTTCAAAGAAAAGTTAAGAAGATGTGTTGTTTAAACAAAATACAACAATTCTCGGAAACATTGTTTAAAAAAATATTGTAGAACTCTGTGACCAAGTGGTTTGTGGGCATGTATTGCCGTTGTGGTATCGAGGAGGATAAGGTTTGTTCACAATTTTTATTTTTACATGTAAGCCCATTCAAGGATCGCATCACAGCATGAGTTTCTTGAATGTGAAAAATCTGTAAGAAAAACAACATCACTCTTTCATATGGACTGAATTCAAAAAAGTACAAAACGTCTCCCCAAAGATGGTAACCGCCCTTTCTGTCGCCTGTTTTGGTTCTTTGTGCCCTTCTAACCAAATCTAAATCATGTCTGACCGACGTGTGTATACTTAGGTGAAGATTCTCTATAAATTTAGGAACTACATACGTAATATCACATTTTCATGTGTATGACAATCCAGCTCGTTTCGTAAAGAAACTAGATAATGACATAAAAGTGGTTGGACGAGTCTAATTAAAAAATTCTATTAGTAAAGTTGACGACAAGGACATCTCCACTTGTTTTGATAAGCACATCCTCACCTTATCTTTATGGTCATTGTTTCGGTCTGAAGAAATGGGTGATAACCACGTTTCAAACTGAAAAAAAGATTCCCATTTTTATATTATAGTTTCGTTTACTCAAGGGATGTGATAAACCGAAGCTGGGATAAAGCTAAATTTGACCTAAATTGTAATATTTTCAAAAACATTACATATAAAAGCAAAAATAACTTTATGCGCGCCTCAAGGGAGTTGATAGTTAATCCAGGCTTGGAATTTCGGATTATATGTCTTCGGTAGTAATAAAAATGCATTTTTGTGGTTTTACTACCTACGGAAAGTTTCCGTTGAATGAATTTTCTGTTCATGGTGGGGCTGACCAGTAATCGATTGATGGATGTAATGATCACGTTCTGAAATTGGGATCCAAATTAAATCAAGTACATTTTACTTGGGTGGCTAGTTATTTGGTGGGCTCATTACATTCTTTAATAGCAGTACATTTACTTTTGTTTACTCTTATTTGTTGTTTGCTTATGGCATGTCTACATATGTATCTCTGCTCTACCATTGCATGCATGATTTCTCTCCGTAAAATGTTGTCGGTTTAGTTATCGAGTGATGTTAAATTGTACATCTGCAGATAAGTAAATGGGTCGAACAACTTTATCCAAAGTAGTCATTAGTTTGTAGGTGGGATTGATGGTTGTTGGACCTGAAAATCATGTTACTTTTATTTTACTTCGCATGGTTGCATAAACTGTACAAATAGGTGAACTTCACATCTATCATGCTGGAGAACATCTTGCACTGAAATAATTTGTAATGATTGGTTGCTAATACGCTGATGGGCTTTCAGTTTATTGGAAAATAAAATAAAAACAAAATGTTTCAATAGTTTAATTGAATGCTCACAATCTATAAATCATTTTACCAGATCAGTTGGGTTGTTCATTTCATCTTTGCAACTGAACACCATTTCTGTTTGATATTTGTTCGTGTGTAAGTGAAATCAATGGGCACTAAACAAATATCAATAATAAGGAATGAATAAAAAAAATGTAAATCCATTTAACAGATAAAATCTGGGGCATAGAATTAGTGGCAGAAATTCCTTTAAAAACATCTGGTACAGACATATTTGCCCCGAGCTATTTATCTCACTTAATTGTTTTATATATCCGGAGTCTATTAGCTGTTATATTGTCAAATTTTGTTAATTTTGCATTCGAAGTGATATAATCATTTCCCTAAAAATTTTATTATTTTAACTTAGAACTCTTTATGAAGTGTACAGTTTTTTAAATGAGACGAAATTGATAGACATACGGACGGGCATGACAATTGCATAAACCTTGACTCGGGTTGAAAATTGGAACTATTTGACACATGGCTTGAGGCGTTGAAATTTTCGAGTTCTAGAATTGACGGATGTTGGTTATTAAGCATGTTCTGAGGAATTTTGTTCGACAATTTTAAAACTGGATGTGAAAAATTGCCTTTGTTCAACCACATTTCTTAACTTCATTGAAGTAAATAGATCTCATTATGAACACTTGTAAAAAGTTATGAGCTGCCTGCAGTGCAAGAAAATGTTATTTCATATGATCATGCTATGCACCAACAGCTTTTCTCGTATTCGTAGATCTATTAAGTTTTTTAAAAATGACCACCAAGGGAGGATATTACGCTATAAATTGAAGATCGACACAATAATTTTAAGCAGTATGAACATGCGAATGTTAGGTATTAACTGTTTTAAAAAAAAAATTGTAAATGAGATAAAGATGTTTATATCCTCCATCCATCCATAATATCAATTGACTTGATTTAATATGTTCAACTATATTCAATGGCTGCTTTAAACATTAATGTCATAGAACAGGAAAGTGAAGAATTTTTTGTCACTCTATTCCTATTTGTTTGATATGCATACCCTTCGGTTTTTTTGGACATGGCTTCAAATTTCTAAAAATAAGATTAGTATCTCGCACCTATTGACAAACTGAAAAATATGATTGACCTGAAACCTTACAACTAAACTAAAATTTTACCTTCAATGAATTGGGTTGGATTTGTATGGAATCGTAGTAAAACACGTTTTTGAATATTTCTGATATTAAATGCTAGAACATGACACGGAAGCATGATTTGGTTATAGGAAACATAATCCAGTCCAGTCAACTCGTACGATTCTACTCGGAAACCTTTCCTGGGATCAAATTCAAATTTGTCAGTGGCCATGTTCTGAAAAAGGGTTCAAGACTAGGATGAAGTTTACACAAATTCCAAAGCTTCAAAGTCAACTGGAAGATGCAACGTCATATCAGATCAGATCAAATATTACAAAAAAAGTGTAGATGAAGGCATTAAGTTAGCTGCCGGAGCTGAAGGGAAATAAATAAGTTTGGCTTTCACATGTTTACACTGTAAACTTTACAGTGGTGATGAGAAGGATTTAATTTGGTATTTATTTTGGGGGCTGGAAATGTTTGTGACTTTGTGATTGGATTAGTTTACACAAATTCCAAAGCTTCAAAGTCAACTGGAAGATGCAACGTCATATCAGATCAAATATTTTTTTTGAAGTGTAGATGAAGGCATTAAGTTAGTTGCCAGAGCAGAAGGAATAAATATGCGTTGCTTGGCTTTGACATGTTTACAGTGGTGATGAGAAGGATTTAATTTGGTATTTATTTTGGGGGCTGGAAATGTTTGTGACTTTGTGATTGGATCCTTCATTTTGGGTGGTGTTGGGTGTAATTCTGTCATCCTGGCTTAACATAATTCCAAAGAGATTGAAAGGGTTAGTTTTGTAATTTTAATCAAATGGTAATGGATGAGCATGGGGAGTGAACTGGGAAAGAGAGGAAATGTGGCTTTTGATTAGATGTAAATTCTAAATAAAATATTCCACCCGTTTATTTTTAAAATAGAAAGAGTAGGAACAAGATTTTATTTTTAAAGTCCCAAAAAGGTCACTGGCTGCTGTTTGTGTTTCTAATCAGTCGAATTAGTTTCGTGCATTTTATGTTTTCATGACGGGATATTTCGACGTGAAGAAAAACTTTCTCATGACCTTATAAGTTCACTGAGTCAATGTCGGTGCGTTTGTGACAATGTTCGGATTTTGTCACAGCTAATTAAATTAAATTAAAACTTTTTTGAATCAATGTTTGAATGTGTGTCGGTGAGACTGAATGATGTTAACAATTGTAAGTTGAAATCTTTAATTATAACAAGGTAATCACATTCCATGAATTTGTAACACTCCATGAACTTTTCGGAATTGGTCATGATAAAATATGTTCACATTGTATTTATCCAAAAAAGCCGACAGCGGAAATACATTGAATTCAATTATCCAAACAACGCGAATGATAATGATCAGTACATTCATGTAAATCCTTAAGAAGTTGCATTGCATTACACAATCATTTGAATGAAATATATTGCTATTGTCGAGTTTCTTTAAAAAAAGTTTTTTTTATTTCTAATATTCATGGGCAGGCCAAATATTTTAATTTCCATCATGAAAATAATTATTTGGAAGAGCCATACTAGGCATGTTTGATAGGATTGAAATGCTTTCTCCTTTCTTTAGCGCTATTTTAAATTGAGATCAACGACAGTTTTTAATTTCTCATTTAATGTCTCACTGCAGAGTACGTTTTTTCCTTATAAAATGTCACCGTTTTAGTATGTAACAAGACGTTTGGAGGAAAGTCGTAAAATTGCAATTGAACGAGGCAATTTTATTATCTCGTGGCTTTATCGGGTCTTTACTACCAAAATTCGCCAAGCACTGCACTCGTTCTACATGGTACAATTTGTGTTGCTTTGTTTATTGCATGCATGAATAACATAAGGAACTTTACGACACTACCGATTTTACAGTCAATAATTTCCAACTAACAAGAAGGGCAATAGGTAATCTACCGTATGGTTATGTATATGTCTTGAATTTCAACAATCAACATTTACGGGAAAACAAATTGGTCAACAAGTTTTATGCAGTGCTAGGTTCACACTCAAATGATATTGATTGATTTCAGATGCCCATAAGTGACGAATTGGCAAATCAATCCCACTCCAGAAAAATCGCTATGCTGAGTTAATTTTCAATGAATTTAGTTTGTAATTAAACATGTAATCGACATCAACAACTCTATTCAGGTTTAGTTAAATTGATCTTCTCCGTTACACAAACTTTTACAACTTGAGTGTCCAAAAGGAACGTGCTCACGTCTGTTAGCATTCTTCTTAAACAATAAAAGCTTAACAGACCTCACGCTGTTCATATATGCTTCATCGACTTCTTTATCTTTTTTTGTGACAACCTGCTGTCAATACTCAATCATCCCAGTCACGTTTTTATTTGCTCCCATTTATGTCTCAATTAAAGCAAGCAATGTTAATGTATTCATTATGTACAACCTTTCAATCATTTTTTCAGGGCATCGATTGTTTGAAACGGAAAGTCAAAATATTTCAAGATGCCGTCCCTGCAGAACAACAATGTCCCCAACAATTCCGAATCCCTTTTCGAACAGCGTCCCTTGAGTCGACAGAGCAATGGAAATAAACTCAACAACAATCAAACCCAAATCGCTGAAGAGAGTGAAAACCGTCGTCAAATCCAAACCATGCCGAGATATAATCACTGTATCACCAGTACGACATCCACCACGACAGTTGGACAAGTGGATGTGGACAGAGGCAATCAATTCCAATATAATCAATCCTCCCAAGGTTCGTTGCACATTCATAGAAACGGAAACCCACCACCGCCACCCGGGCATCAGTATCAAGGTCCAAATTCAAACTCATTGAATGGCAACCGAACCAGGCTACATCATCTGAATTATCAGAGCCGATTCCAGTCTAAAATGCAGCAGCAGCCTTCCCTTGTTAATTTGGACAGAATGAATCTCTCCAACCCACTTTTCCAGTATCCGCTTCTTTCTGGTGAGTTGATTTTGGTTTTCATGTTGATTTCATTCACAATCTCAATTCACACAAGATTCATTAACCAGATTGGGTTGGATGGTTGGCATCAAATATAATAGTCAAGCTGAAACGCGTGTCAATGAAATAGATCACTGATTTTGGTGGGATTCAGCAAATTTTTAATTTATTGCTGGAGTGTGTCGAGATGATTATATGTATTTTGGTGGCGTCTATGAAACCGATGCGACATTGTTTGAGTCAGCTGTTTAATTTTTCAGAAAATCTTGTCACATGAATTTGAATGCTCAATCCAGAAAAACATGGGTTGATATTTTTAGTCGTGGCCATGCCCCACTGTGACACCAGTCTTTGTTACAGAAATCTTATTTTTCATCTGAGTCATACCACAAAAATCAGATCCTCTTGTATAAGTAGGATATGGTGTGGATGTTGTTGACTGTGTGTGGTTTTGTTGGTATGTGAAGTATTCCAGAAACCCCTTCGAACTTCCATTGTCTCCATTTACTGTGTAATAATGTTGAATACTTGGATGTGACGGGTGTTGCAAGTTGTTTAATTGTGCAGTAAATGTCACTCTGATTTCGGATAATCAGTCAACATCAGCAAGATAATCATAAGAATGCTTTTATGACAAGCGTTTAAAGTTTCACCTACTTATATAAAGGTGTCCAAGAGAAGACTTTTCTTCATTTCTCTTTCTATGCTGTCTCATATCCTTTGTTCACTTATTTTACTGTACGATATGGCTTGCATTGTAGTTTGCTGTGATGTAAATATTTCAATAAATATAACAGTTTATTATGGACCTTTACAATATCATAGAAGTTATGGAAAGAGTATTTTGAACTTAGCGTTCGCCAGTCCGACCTCTTTTGTCATGCATTCTTTCCCTTGGCTATTGTATCCTTGCTTCATACATAAATAGAACAACTGTGGACGTAAACCAACACCGCCCATTCCCAGATACAGTCATTGTACTCGTGGACATCAAAATCATGACAAAGTCAAACCGAGCAGAGAACAGGCAACAATGGGAGACGAAGAGGAAGCTTGTATTTGTAGTGTACGAAAATATGCGCCATGAATTATTACCAACAATTTATTGACCATCAACCTGCACTTTAACAAGAATCTGAATGGGTTCCTCTTTGTTAGCTTAATTTGTAAGACTGCATAATGAGTACGTATGCATTTGTAAATACGATGGTTGAAAGGGCTAGATACCACATCGCATGAATGTATATGTTAGAAAACTGTTGGAAGAAGGCAACTGTTTGTAGGCTGGATGAATGGTGGATGATGAAAGAAGGTGTCGGTTCAGACCACCCTGAAACATACATGAGTTTTTATGAACGTGTTGTATTATACTTCCAGGTGATTGCGTGTATTAATATCTATGTATTTGCATTAGAAGACTTGTATTCTATCATGAGTGAAACCAAGTTTGAGAAACCTTTGTTAATGGAAACTTTTGTTCTAGCGAAATTAATGCTAATCAAGTGACTTGATTCAAGTCCAAGCCAAGTGCTGGATGTTAATTAAAATAGCCATGTACTGCTGGAGAAATTATTTTTGCAGATAAACCTTTTCTCTAAGGTCATGAAAATTACAAACAATTCCAATAAAATAATATACCCTATTGTTTTCCTGATAACTATAAACAATTTTACATTCTTTCCTCGCTATCTGCTTGCCATTGCCTTTAAATCAACCATGAAAACGTTTGTTGACCGTCTTGGCACGAATTGCGTCATATCCCTTGTTTTATTGCTCGTCTAAAATTTATTGACAATGCAAAATTATATCAGTAAGCCAGAGAACAATGTAATCTACGCAGTTATTAAATGACTTTGTTATTCAAATGTGGTGCAGATAATGCAAGCTGGTGAAAAATAATTATAAATAATTCTTTCAGTTAAAGTTTCACTCTGAAAGAGGAAGACCAAATTTTTTTAGTGCAGCCATTTTTGTGTGCAATGCTCATAAGTGAGTGTCGAAAAAATATCCCGTTAAACTTTTCGGTGCATAGGTCGGGGAAACAAAGTGCTCAGAAGATAGTGAAAGCAAAGTTGTAAAATCTGCTGCCTGTCTGCTGCTCAAGTTCAAATCTTTTGTTAACTCCATTTTGGCACTTTGTTAGTTTAACGCAAAGCTCGTAAACGCATTAGTTTATTTTTGTAGGAATTTAGAATTGACTTCTGTTAAACTTGAACTCATTGAAACAAATATGTAAATGCACAGTTCTCTCTGTTGTATACCCTCTGTTTTTGTTCATTCATGAACGGAGGTTGAGTTGGGAGCTGTCTGTTTACACCGGAAATAGGAAGTCATCCAGTGTTACCCAAGAGGAAAAAACTAAATACAATTAACCAGTTTTCATTTATAACTAAAAATGTTTAAATTTTAAGTGAACATTCAAAACGTGCCCAAAACAATTGAATACTTGAATGATAATAATTAAGTCATCGTGAAAATCTACAATTATGCAGTCGAAAGGAATTGAGGTAACTCGGTAATTATTTGGGCGATGAATTTTTCATTTCCGTTTGTGATTTACTTGTACGAATGCTTAATTTTTTGTTGACAAAGTTCATGTTTCATTAAGCGAATTCTTTGTGGTATGGATTCTCCGCCTCACTCAGCATTCAAATGCGGTTGATGTTTTGGCTTTCACTCAAGTTTCCACTCTCCCAACCAAAAATCTGAGTAATTGGTTTCACCCCAAACGAGTTGTCCTGCTGCATCTTCTCTCATTTTCGATGGTTTTCAGTTTTGTTTTACTTTTGGAGAAATGAGCCAAGAAAATATTTTGTGATTCATTAGAGTCTCGGGTTTCTTGGTGCGTGCTGCATTTCAAAGTTGCGTATTCAGTGTTGATGTTCATTCATGAGTTGGGACAGGACATCACTTGTAAGAACTACGGGTATGTATAGTTCCTTACCATCTTTGCCATGTGTGGGATATCATGGTTTCGGCAGATGTTCGGAAAACTTAAGAAACTCAGCGTTTATTTCTTCTATGAAATCATTAACTACGGCTCTGAGTACCTTACAACTGATATTGAGCGTAGGCACAAGTTGCAATGTTGATGTATTTGAGGAAAGGGTGGAAAACTAGGCCTGGATGTAAGAAGCAGACGCGTTCTTGGTTTAAGCATAAGGAAAACGCTGAAGTCTCAAGCCGAACTCCAGCAAAAAGAAAGAGCAACAAATTCTAAATTTAGATGAGAAACTCAAATTCGACGACAGATTCAAAATTCTAGATTCAAACCTTACGTTTCATGAATGTTCTTCCAGTTCCAGCCAAAGTTGAATGCATTGATGGAATATGCACTACTGCGTATCTGTAGCGTGCAAATGCACATTCAAGAATTTTTTGGATATCCACTGAGCTTATTGCGTACTGCTTATCGTCTGAAGAACAGACTGTCGGTATCTGGTTCAGTTTTGGTTTGTCTTGTTCTTGGCTGGGAAGGCACGAAATGAAATTAAAGAGACATTTTGCTCATCAGTGTCGACTCGTTTTGCCTCCCACTCCCGCAGTGTGTGGTATCAAGTTTTTAGAGGTGAAGGCTAAACAAATTCCTTTTGAAGAAGCTTTCAAAGGAAAAGCGGTGTTGTAAATAGAAATGCTGACATTTGGAAGTAATTTAAATTGTTGGATCTAAAAGAATTTAATCAAATTGCCAACTGAAAAGGGTCATTTAAATTGCTGCATCCCAGTGAAATCAAAATGATCAACTGAAGCTACGAGTTATTGCACCCAAGTTGCAATTTATTTGAATTTTAATCAAAATTAGATTGCTGCAAGGTTGTTGTCACTATTGTGGTTATTGCATGAAATCAGTGTAAATGAGGATCAAGTGGAGAGTTCATTAGTGAATAGTGGATGAGTTAATCATCAAAATGCACAAAGCAAATGAAGCTGAATCTTTAGATTACTGGTTTCCTACCATCAATCCGTTGGAAAGATGAATATTTATTAGTATTTTGTGCATGGATCGTTTCTACAATTTCTAAAGATGTTAATTTGCAAATTGCCATCTTTACCAGCACGTGTAAGAATTTTAAACGTTTTGAACTGTTATTTTACAATTGCAATATCTGAATTTTAAGTTGATTTTGACAAATTGATTGAATTCATGGTTGGAGGTCGAAATTTTGACCGCTTAATTAATTGCGTACGATTGTTTCGAAGCTGCCGGCACTTTAAGAAAGTTTGAAGGAACAATTTCCGAATTTTAAATTACCGTCCTGCTGTTTTATGAGTTCATATTCTTCAAAAAACACAATTTGATAAGAATTATTTACGAAAAGTTGTTATGATCTTTTATAACACTTACAGCTAGAGCAGGGTCAATACATAAGCAATAAAGTACTGAGTTCATATACGTCACAAAATAATGACTTGATAACATTATCATAAATTCATTTTATTTTCCGCGTTGAGAAATTGGATAAGATAAGAGAAAAGTAAGAGAAATAGGTTTCAAATTAAGGGTTTTTTGACTCATGCTAAAATGCTAATAGGTTGCCGGAGGAGAAACAACCAGGAATGGTAGTGATAATGGATGGGTATAATATCTTAATGGGTCTGTCCGTGAAAAATTGTAGCACGATTGCTCCCCGGCCGACAAAACAATCTTCTGCATCTTTGGCAAAAAGCAGAAATTAAAACGAATACACCTTTTTCAACAGCATTAATGCTAAATTATTTACAAAACAATTCAACAATGACTAAAATGTTTGGGCAATTGGGCATGTCTGCAATTGAGTTATGGACAGCCACAGCCACCGGCTGTAATTTTTGATTGATACAACCTTGACATTGTGGTGGGATGGGAGCGTGAATTGCCAAATTAAGTCGAGGCACACAAAGATGATGCATGTGCACGATAAAATGTTTTGTTCCTTAATTAATGGTGTGGTGTGATCTGAAATGGTAATATAATAGTACGTGGCAGAATTAAATCAGATTTGGCTTATATGCAAATAAATAACTTTGGTTCTAGTTGGTTGAATTTAGCCGTTCTTAAATAGTGAATATTGAAATTAGACCGTCATTAAGTTTTGAAGTAGATTGATTGTTATTCTTCTGTTTGAAACTGGAACTACAACAACTAACAAACTGCGATCAAGATTCCTGTTGAGTAATTGTTATTAAACTGTCTGGAAATGTAGGTCTTAATTCAACACTTCCTCATTCCAGCAATAAATCCTCGTTTTAGCAGGTACATGTATTTCGATTGAAGTGCTTAGTTTCAGGCTTTGTTTTAAGTCATGCACGTAGGTGTCGGATCCTTTTTACGAAATATATTTTTAATGGCTTTTATTGCGAGGTGGTCTCAACTAATTTTTTACATCCAAGCTTTGATATTTCATTTCAGCACAACCCTTATTAATCTCCTCTTCCATGTTCTTCAACTTTGAGCATATTTGTAAACTTACATCTGTAAAATGTCCCATACAGCTTGCCAATTTTTGCATGTAACACTGGAAGGCACTCCCAGTATCCTATTTTCACAGCTGCACTGCCTGATCATTATGCCACACCAGAAAAACCAACTGTGTGTGGGTTTGTTAAAATGACATTAATTTTGCACAAAAAGCTTTCAAGTTGACTATTTAGTCGGATAAGACAGCAGATGGACGGATGGTTCTAGAATCCTTTTAT
>JAAXNX010000617.1:0-25788 GCA_036491905.1 Folsomia manolachei | reverse complement strand
GCCTTTTGTCGGGTGTGCATAGATATTTTACTATTTGACGATAACTCTACTTACACCAAATTACACATCCTTATATTATAGCAAACTCATTACAGCTACACAAGAATAAATAGTCCTTTAAACAATTTATTTATACGCTATTAATTTCCGTACTCCTTCTAAAACGGCTATCCTATTAAATGCCGTTTTTGTATTCTCATTGTGAAAGTTAATTGAGAAAAGGAGCACCCCTTGCCTTCCCCTGAGAAGAGAATTAAATAAAAAAGACTCCGTATCTTGATTTTTGTACAGAGAAATGAGAAAAAACCCATAAAACCAATCACTCCTTGAATAATGTAGTTCCTAAAAACTTAAAAATAGGAAACTAACCTAAAACCCCTTACCCAGCCAGCTTTGTCATGGTGACTTAATGTTATTTAAGCAGGTCTCCAGGCAATTACGGGATTACAATGGGAAGCCAGTGACGAATCCTTTGTTCACTCCCAACTCTTGATCACAGATAAATGATTGCTCCAACTTATAGACGTCCCATGCAAAAAAACCTCTTTCTAAATTACATTGTCGAATGTTGGAACGTGTAAAAAATAAATGTGACGACAAAGAAAGTAAATGAATTCCCTGCAAAGCCTCGGAATTGGAATCTGCATAAAATTTATAGCGTCTCGAAGGTAAAAACGGTAATAAAAATGAAAAGAGACTAAATCCTCAGTGAGTAAATTGAATTGGGGAGAAACGACTTCAATTTAAAAATGTCTCCAAAAGTCAAGAACTTTTTCCATTTCTCGTCTCTCACAAAAAAACAGGAGTTGAGTAAATTGAATCAAATTTATTTTAAATGTACTTTCCTCCTTTCACAGACAATTTACCGTATATTATGGAGGAAAAAAAGTTGGGAGACCTGCCTCAGTAGGGATTTGATCACGGGGAAAAGTCCTCTAAATCCGAGTGAAACATAAAAATGTAAATATGGCCAATCTATTTTGCATCCAGAGTTCCGGGAGCGCAACACTTTTCCACGGAAATTGCATCTCCAGCTTCTGGACTTTTTGGAATGGTATTATTGAGCAGAGGGACATTACTCTTATTATCCAGCTATGCAAAAGAAAATTGTGGAGAAAACTGTTCTCAAAACACTGTTCTCTGAACACTGTTCTCTGCCCCTTTCTCTGGAAACGACTTCCTCCGTAATTTATCCAATGACAGGCGAATCACAGTCCAAAACCTCCTTAGGAGGGAAATCAACCCAAATTTATTCCCCCCACAACTAATGCAATATTTGGAATTGAATTGGACCAAAGGCAATTGTTTATTTTAACACCAACGCTTCATGATTTTATTGCCTACCGGTACTCAACCCGTTTTATGAGCAATATCCCTGCTTCGTAATAATAGCCACATTATTATAACAATGTCATTTATCTTGTTGCTGGAGGATTCAGCTAGGATCCCGTATGTTTTACATCCCACTACAGAATTAAATTTGAAATCCAGGCCTTCCTTCATATCAAGGAAAATAGTATTTTCCTGGAAATGAATTGCGTAACAGTTCGCATGGCTAAATCCATGATCCGGGTAAGAGAGACACCTAAAACTCTTTATCATTTCCAGATTTATCCTCCAGCTACATAATGCTACTAACATTACTCCGAGACTAAATTCAATTTCAAGCTTTTATGACATGAAATTTATAACGCAAGAAATTGTCATAAAATCCCTTCATTGTTTTTGGCTTGTTGTTCGGGATAAGATGGGATAAAGCTGAAATAAATCTTTATTTTGCTATAATTGCGCGTATTATTGTAAAATATCCTTGCCATGCTTAAAGCATGATGTTTAAAGCATGATGCTTAAAGCAGAATGCTTTATTCATATATTTCCATTTTCTTACTCACCTGACAAACTAAACTAAATATTCTTTCTCCTTATAAAATGTTAACGTTGCTACAAATAGGGAAAACATTCCAACATTTTCTCCAACCCTGCTATTTACAGAAACGGAAACATTTACCAATCCACGCATATTTAGTATTCAGCAGATTTGTATTTACTGGATAGCTAACCACCAACAAAATAGGTTCATTACAAACTTATACCATGGTGAGGCTCATTATATGATTTGCCTCGTTAGTGTTTTTGCACTATGCCTGGATAAATGGCAACCAGTGTGAGGAAATTATTAGATTGTTTGACTTTGAGACGAGTAAATGAGTAATGAGCCAACTTTGGAGAAAGGCTACCGACAGTGTTTCAGCCCAGCTCCCTTTTCTACTTGTCATAATTAATGAATCTTTCTCCAAACCGTGATGTGAGCGGACTTATAATTATTCGGAATGGATAATAGTTGGGTGTGTGAAGTAATAATTGCACCCTCCCCACTCTCTTAAGATGTGGGCTACTTGCAGCTCCTTGTAATTGATGCCTTTGAGCTGACTTGGATAAGAAAATTAATGAATTTGACTCAAGAAAGGCAACTAGTGACATTAGAGTGGTGGAGTAGAGGGCCAATTAGCTATTGCGAAACAATTGATTTTGTCATATATAAAATACATAATCGATTTGTTGTTATCGACAAAAATAATTAATACAAACAAATTGAAGAAAAACAAGGACAATTGCTACAATTGTTTTCCCGTTAACTTCAAATAAATTCCGAGTTTATATTTTAAAGTTATGCGTGTTTTCTAAGCATAAACCAAACATAATTTCGATCTGAAATATCTCCTTATTTCTACAACACCCACTTTTTACCAGTATACCACCTTCCAAGCTTTTACCATTTTTCTCAACCACCATTCACACCGTCCATTCGACACGGCCGGATTAGAATGTTCAAAATCAAATCATCTAATTACGACTGGATTGTTTGACTTGATTGTGAACACTCAATCTCACTTTTTCTCCATCCATACAAACCTAGAAATGCTATGCTGTGCTATGCTCGCCTAAAAAAGACAGATTGAGACGTAGCCCCATGGATAATGGAGTTGGTAATGAGCTGATTTTCTTCCCCAATTTTGACACGACATCCGATCCAAACCCCGAGATTATTCTTGCATAACAAACCAACCACCAAAAGATACGATTAGATTCCAATGAAGTCAATACAACTCGTTGATGATACCCATTGGTGGGGCACAGCATGTGAGTAAATGACTCTGTTAATGGCCATTACTTCAATCCATTAATTTTTACTTCTTTTGCCCCATGTGCGTCTAATCTCTAAGTGAAAAATCAACTGTTGGTTCTTCTCTCAATTGTTGGGGTCTCTCCAGTCAGAATAAGAATGTTGATTATTCCTTTTCCACTTGGACACGTTTTGTGTTCACTCACTCAGATTGTGTGAAATGTGTCGTGCTTCGAACATCAACTATTTGATCACTATATGACGTATTTTGTTGCCTGACTCTCTTTTGGATAGATGAAAAATAGATTGATCAAGGCAGCAGCAGCAGGGATCCTAAATACTTGGTCTAATTGAGAATCAATGAGACTCACATTAGCTCTGGTGTCGTCTTATACTTTATTCACTCATTTAGTACTTAGTCATTCTCTGGCATAATGTCTTAATCGAGCCAATAATGTGATATTATCACTCCTGCCTCCATCATCAACACATTATTCTCATTTAGTACCTTCATCCTCCGTGCACAATGCCACCTTTGACTTGGCTGGATTCCATTCCATCCGATTTGATTGAACCGTAATGTCTTGGAGGCTAAAGGGAAAGGAAATCAAATCGAGCAAGTGTTTTGCACCCAGAGTGCATGGAAGGATATGTCAGCAATGTTCGGGAGATTTGGCAATTAGTGAGTTTACACTATCTTCATTTTTAAAGACAAGAAATTGCTAGAGTTGGATATTGAGAATAATAGGAATTATAAGAGGACTTACTCTTAAACGCGTGGCGTGGTTTTATCCGTATTACATGCATACTACAGGTGACAGTTTGTGTTGTAAAGACAGTTTTTAGACTGCAGTCATTGGGCGGTGTCTTATTTTCTTTGATTCGCTCTCATCCATTAATTCTTTTCTAAGCGCTGTTGATTGTATTAAGGAATGAAACTTCTTTATAGGGTGGTTACGTCCGTCTGTCTGTGACTACTCAGAACCTTACCAATGACCTCCTGCAGAGTTTCTGGTCAAAGGTCGACATTTTTCCGCTTAAAGGAAAATGTCATCCTATTAAAAAGCCGTTTACCACACCCACTAAAAATTTGTCCAGCCTTACTCTGCTCTAAAGTTTCACACCTTTCCTTAAATTACATTACTAACTTACTCACATATTAAGACCGAGGTTAAAAGGTACATGAAATAATGTTTTAATGGTTGATTTCTCCAACGCCCTTCCCTCTCCCAAAGGATAATGAGCTTTTTGCTGATTGAACTAGTAAAACAAGGCATAATCACGGGAATAAATTTGAAAACAAGTTTAAAACCCCTTCAACTCACACTTGGGCCCGACACAAAAAAAACTTTGTGATGGTTGCGGACATCCAAGAAAACATTAACTTGGTCAATTATACCTCCAGTGATACCCTGTTAATCCCTTCATTACTTGGCAACCAAAGGCTCACCGCACTTAAAAATGTATCAAGCTTAAACTTAAAGTTGTCAAAATTTTAATGAGTCTAATCTTCCAAATCAATGTGAGATTTTAGAAAAAATAATTACGCTCTCCCTCTCTCCACAGTAGCACGCAATGACCCAATTAATTTCCGACTTCTCCGTAAATAAGTCACGTAATGAGGTGAGCATTATTATAATTTTAATATCTCAATTCTCATTGTCTTCACAAGTGGCCGACGTCTTGTCCTAATCAGGAAAGGTAGCCATAATGGCTAACTTAGCCAGGCTAAGCTATTTCCCTCGGAATTAAAACTAACCCTGGCCTTATCCAGATAAGGAAATGAGCTCTCCCTCTCCCTCTGGCTCTTTAACTCGGGTAAATAATTAAAAAAACATGCATAATCCCAGTTTGTTCCGAAGTAATTGTGAGTGCCAGTTTGTCATTCATTGTCATCGACATGGACTCAAACATTAGTCGGAGTCGGGCCGATTATGGCAATAAGTTGTAGGAGAGTGAATACTTGATGAGATTCCCCATTCACAGGGGAATTGGTTTCAAGTGGTAATTAATGCTACATAAAATACTTAATGAAACCCGGACAAAGTAGAATTGAGGGCGAACACCACACCAATAAGATCAATACTCATTTGCATTAGTTTCATTTTGTAACCAGACTTGACCAGTAATAGCTCCAACCCCACCACAGGCAATAAGACAAACTTAATTCGAATCCGACGAGTTAATGAAAACTTGATGAGCCACTCAATACCGGGGATCATTGGCACAACAAATAAATTACTAGGATCAATTATACATGGGACTTTGTGCCCCATAACTTCCTGCATAAGGAGAAAACAAAGCTAATTTTTGGAGAGGATCAAATTCAAAGTTTTTGAGGTTACGGTAAAATTCCTTCCATAAATAAAACACAGCCACCAAACACTTGGTTTGTTTGTGGAGAAAAATTGATTGGCTTAATTTACTTGATGGCAAAATTGTTATCGAAATTACCTCTAAAACCTTCATTGCCAGAGAGGAGCCGCCATCATGTTAATGGTTGACAGAAGACCTTTTAATCACACTTAATTTTTTAGTGGCACCCGGTTACGGCTCAGACATTTACGAAGAATGAATCAGTGACTTAATTTGACCATCGGAATTGATTGGTCACACGAAGGGAGAAAAGATCATGGCATGTCCACACTAGTTTGTGGACATACTGGAATGGTGGACTATTCATTTAGCCTTGTTTTGCATACTAAAAAAATAAGAAGGGCCATATAAACACGGATATCGGAGAAAGTAGGGTTGGAGACGATGTCAAATGTTTTAGGGCTTTTTTGGATACTGAGTTAATTATAAGGGGATCAAAATGCATTAGTTTCTGTTGATCAAGTGCGTGTAGGTGGATGGGCGAGAGAGATTTTAATAAAATGACGGAAATTCCGTCACGGAATACGGCTGAGAGTGTGATTAGTAAGGAAATTGAATTAGACCTCCCAATTAAAGAAATGTTGGATTAAGCTAATTTTGAAAATTTTCGCCCCACAACCTCATAGATTTTTTAGAACTTTCGTAGATTGTGTTTGCATGAAGTAATTTTATGGAGTATTGATCTGTCTGCTACAGTAAAAATGCAAGTAATGTCATTTGAATACAATTATCGGAGTGAAAGTAGTTAAATGTTCGAAATCATGTTGGTGTTGCACAATTCGGAAAGTAGTAGGCAAATTAAGAGTTTCAAGGTTTTTAAGTTTATTCCTTGGCACAGAGTCTTAACATGTCGCAGTATCAATCTCACAGAAGCCTAACCTATTCAACATTCAACAAAAATATACTGAATACAAAAAATAAATAGAAATGTCCACCTAACCCCAAAAATTACATCAACCAACCGAAGGTTAAGAATGAAAAATATCACAAAAATCACCAATTCCTAGCAAATCATGCAAGTTTTCAAAAACAAGCCAAAGTTCCCATAATACTTGACACTACACCATTTTGTCGACCCCACCACCAAACCCGTAATTAAAATGGTCAGACTTTTACACATAATCTGGACGCAGTCTACTTTGATATGTAAATTGAATCGTAGTCCAAACATTTGTTTGTCCGGATACTAATATTGGCTCCAGAAAAATTTAGTGGACTCAATAAACGATGCCAATTACCACCTAATTTATTAAAGGGTTGGAGAAAGAACTGCGTAAATCTATATTTGCTTGGCTCNCCGGATACTAATATTGGCTCCAGAAAAATTTAGTGGACTCAATAAACGAT
The DNA here is from genome assembly GCA_036491905.1 of Folsomia manolachei. NCBI lineage: Eukaryota > Metazoa > Arthropoda > Collembola > Entomobryomorpha > Isotomidae > Folsomia > Folsomia manolachei. The sequence continues at coordinate 18,941 of JAAXNX010000617.1, read as the reverse complement.
GCCAATTACCACCTAATTTATTAAAGGGTTGGAGAAAGAACTGCGTAAATCTATATTTGCTTGGCTCACTTCCTGTAATTTTTGTCACCAAACTTTGGTTACAATAAAAATGACTCATTCTCCAGGATTCTCAACTCGGATTGTAAATTGCTTCAAGGAATTTATTACATACAAAACAACTCCCAACATAAATATGTGCAGTATATACAAGACAATGGGAACATAAATATAATACAATTCATTCCGTAAATAATACATCGAGTCAAGTAGGACGACAGTTTTTTTGCGAGTAACGTATTAAATTAAGTGATGATTAATTAAATTTAAAAAATCTAGCTATTCTCCTTGACTTTTAATGCGGAGCAAATAGTTGAGCACTATTTTGCATCAACGTATTAAAATTTGCGGCGGCAGCTGCAGCAGCAAAGGCCGCTGCAAAATGGGGACGCGTCGCCATCTTAATTTTTTCAATCTCTGCTTCCTGAATCCGTTTTGCTTTTGCGCGACGATTTTGAAACCATATTTTTACCTGAAATTAAAAATATTAAGGATTATTATTAAGGTAACTTGTTACTTAAATAGAGGTTGCAACTAATTAACGCTATTTCTGAGTGAGACATTATCTCAATGTCGGTTAGCCTCATATTTTACAATCGCATAGAATCACATAATTTACGCTAAATGCATGCGTGTGCTGGGAACTTAACCCAGGTTGGTATTAGTGAGTGTAGGCATTTTTCCAAAATAATACTCCATCTCTAATAGGCTCTCCTATTAATTAATGAATTAATTAAGTTTCATTATCTTTCCCTTAATTTCCTACCGTCACCACTGTCCTTGAATTGAGAACAATCAAAAGCTAGTTAGGGTGGAAGAATGGCTACAAAATTGCACATTTTTAATTTGCATTGTTATCAAAACCTAGTCGGGACAAAGAGGTAAAGGAAATTGATGTTTACAGTATACTGCATTTGGCGAGAAAGACACGGTCGTTTGTTACTTATTTAAAGGAAATAAACCAAAGTGGACACATTTCAAAATGGAGATTAATGAGTCCGCCTTAATTAAAAATTGTGGCTTTTTTCCCTGTAATGAGCCATAATTACGGACCAGCCAGTGACAAAGACATGAGAACCCACCTACTCCCACTTGTTCGAGCCTATCATCATCCCGACTACATTTAGGATTGTGTCAAATAAAGAGACACATCCAAACCTGGCACACCCAATCCGACCAATCTCTTCATCTCATAGACGCACTAGTGTCTTTTAATCCTCATCTCCAAACAAGTTCAGAATGATTCTGTAAGAATCTCACCAACAGAGTAAACACAGTCATTATCATCTTGTACAGAGTGAACAAAGTATTATAAATTGCTAATAAATTTGGATTCTAATTATCCTGTGTACCCACTTATTATCATGCCAAGTCATAACCACAGCAATTGGCCTCAAGGTTTTGGTTTTATTTCGTAATCATTAGCATCTCAAGTACTTTATTGTACAAAAACGTACAATGATTCGATAAGAATCCTACCATTATCAATTTCCAAATTGAACTAGCATTATGAATGACAGGGGACATGCAGCATTTTATGGGATGTGTTAAGTTCCTATTTTGTGATACTCAAGTTTGCTAATTTCCGCAAAATTTGTGCCTCGCACAAATAATAGTCTTGCAGAAAAAGGCCAATTAAGTACCTACACAATTTGATATATACCCAAATTTTGTAATGTAGATAAAGAATGGACACCCAAGCTAAAGAAAGTTGACTAACTGACCACCCACTTTAACAATGTATCGGCCAGCTTGAACCTGAGATTGTAACTATTATTTCATTACCCATTTAAACCTGGTAATTGTGTAGTAACCCTATTTATTTAAGATTAGCCGACGCCGACTCATTGATCCAAGCAATGTCGTAATAATCATTAAACCACTACCAGACCCGTTAGCTTGACTCGTTATGTGAGCACCTGTTCCTTACAGCAAGTTGACTAACTAACGCTTTTTGCTGCCTTAATTTCATTCATATTGGCAACATTTGTTTCTCATTCTGATTGGATGCATAATCAAAGTACCAAACCATTCAAATTTGCGAAATGTCAAAAAGTTTGCCAACCAACCTGTGTCTCCGTAAGACTAAGGGATGATGAGAACTCTGCCCTTTCCGCTATAGATAAATACTGCTTATCCTTGAACTTCCTCTCCAGCGCGACAAGTTGCTGTGTGGTGAAGGGTGTCCTAGGTTTTCTATTTGGTTTATGTTTCCTCAAGTGGCACTTCATGGGGGATGGCATTTTTGGAGGAGATGGAGGATCATTTGACGGACCTGCAAATTCCAAGACATCAAATATTAACTATTTATTCCCTGACCTCAAGTAAACCTCACAATTTGTTTAACAAAAGCCTTCTGGATAAGACAAAGAGTCAATTGTATATATTTTTAGTGCATCTCTCCCTCTACCCACCCTTCCCAGGGTCATGAATGAAATTCCCTGTATTCCCATAAATAGTGGAGTTAAAGGGTTGATGAATTTTTGAAATCGTCTAAAAACCACCCATTCTCTTAACCCAGAATGGTGACGTCTAGGCCGGCAGACTGACTTCATAACCGTAATTTTTCATCAAGGCATCCATCTATCTAATATTTAAACATTTTTATCCCTTCCTATTCCAACCCTCTCCGTATTGTAAGCATTTTCCAATGTTTATCTTAAACTGTCAGTCCATTTTCCCAGGCTAATCAGTTTCAATATGCTTTCCATAAATAAATAATTTCTGTTTTATTGCTTCAACCCAAAAAAAAATCTGAAATGAAGGCTAATCCCTCCTTCCTTCTCCATTATTAACCCATCCATCCCTCACACTACTGCATAATTGCATTAAGGGAGCCCACCAGGCATTTGTTAGGATAATTCTTGGTAAAAACCAACTGACTCCGAAGTACCATGTTGTATGTATGCCTCGTCGCTATATTATGTCATATCATGACATCCCAGTAGTGCTGCACTACTAGTGCATGAGATAGAAATATTTAATAAGGATTTGTTCCCTACAGGAGCACACTGTTCCGCCGTTGGAGCTTTATAATGGATTTCTAATTTCATTTAATTATCAAGGATTTTGTGAGAATTACTTCAACTCACAATTTAGCCTGAACAATGTGCTTGCATGACAAGTACACGTAATGGGAATGACACTTTGCGTTTTAGTTCTGGGTTCGTGGCCACCAATTAAAAAAAAAGTGTTGCCTGAGAGAGCTCAGAATGGACGGATGACGTGTATGTTTGTGACATGATGCGTGCTTTTAAAAACATTTTTTATGCGACTTAATTGCCGAGAAAATGAATGTGTGAAACCCTCGTTGACGCCTAGATTGGTTGAGTACTCGAAATTTTAGTATATTCATCAAGCTAACTGTTAATAATAACTTGAGTCATGCAGTAAACTAACTGGGGATGAAGCTAGCTGGAAGGATCATGAAAAATCTACCCATAGGAAATAAGAGACAAACAACCTACAAATATCAAGCTCTAGTCTTTGTGTCGGAAACGATCAAAATCAAAATTAAACTCTTGGTTATTACTCCATGGCATGTCAAATATTTACAAAAATGAGTCCATCGTCACGTAATGCAGCCATAAAGGATGAAATCTCTTTTTAACCTAGTCAAATAATCACATTGCCAAAATATGAATGTTTCACTTACTGGACGGAGAATCACTGTGATGATTAACCGGAAACTTGATCCCCGACCACGAATGGATGGCGGCAGCATGAGGAAAAGATAAGCCGGGTAGTAACAAGTTCCCAGCCCCATAAAAGGGATAAGGAGGGAAAAGATGACTATTCTGCATCGCCAAAGGTTTCACAACGGCTGGACTTGGTGGCGTAGCTGGAGGTGAGAGGTCACTAAATTCATGGACAGGGTCACGAGAATGTGGTCTTCCTGCCAGGAGAGAGTCAACCGTGAATATCGAGGACTTTTTATGACCCCCTTCTATCGTTTTAGGACTAGGGGTCCTTCCTAGGGCTGGGGATCTGGAGTTTCTCCGCTCCAAACAGGACTTCATATCCGATAACATTTCACAACTTGTCACAAAAACTAACGAGTCTGGCACAGGATCACAGTTTCACTGGGACACACTCATACCCAGAGGACGCGGAGTGAGGACTTGACTGTTGGGAACTGAACCGAAGAATGAATGTCAACAAGAGTTGAGCACCGTTTATGCCGCAAACTCTTGTTGCTTTGAAGCAGGCGGAGCCCCACAACTAAGCATGTTACCAAACTACGGCAACCAAGTCAGTGGACAGAGTACAAAGCAATCTTGTTGCCAGTAGTCGCAGTTCAAGTCATCCAGGCACTGGTGCCTCCTCCAACTTGGACCAAGCAACTTGTTTGCTGGACCCTTAACTCAAGTTATCCTTCCTGGAATACAAACCCTTGAAATCCTTTAGTCTTATTGTATTCTGTGTATTTTTATTCCAACTCAGCCTAGTTTAAGCCAAAGGTAACCCTGTAACAATGGAGAGTCTCATTTACCCCTAATTACATTAGTAAACCCTTTCTCGGTCTCGTAATCCAGGCCACATTCAACATGTGGATTAGGATTATACCGGGTTTCAAACTTTACTCAAACATTCTTTACTATTTTCACAATATGGTCATGTTTCCCTAAAAAACATGCATTCATTCTTAGTTAAGTTGGGAAATGGACGGGTACTGGGCCAAGAATTTAAGGACTTTCCTCTCACAATTGGACTGGGTAGGTAGTTGGGAGGGTATAATGATATTATTGACTATACAGCAATTCATTATCCCAACCATTTGACACTATTCCTTGACTCCATTCATTGTTGTGGTCTTTAGTTTGCTGGATGAGTTTGAAAAAAAGTTCATATTTTACCATTTTTACCCAACTAAAACATGCATAAGTTGCTGTAAGCTGGGAATTGTTAGCATGAACTTCAGCAAAGCGGACTAGTTCATCGGAATTTGAAGAAATCTCAGCATGGGAGCAAATAAGATGATTTTCTTGGGTTTTTGTAATTTTTCTATCTTACCCATTAAGTGGGAGAATATTATTGCATCCCTTTTCAAAGGGACATAATACCCAAAAAGCCCAGCATCAATGACAAGTAAGAGTGAGGATTGCGTGGTGATGGTTAGTTTGAAAAAAAGAATTTTATGTGAATGAAGTGAATTGAGAGTCAATTATTGTCCAGCTTGAGCATAGACTTAATTCACTTGTTGTCCTTTGGTCCAGCCATTGTCCTCGGAAATTGTTATGGAGTTTCTCCAACTCCAAGTCAACCACGCCTTTGTTCAGGGACAGCTCAAAACGAAGGACTGAATGACTGGGGGCGTCTTTTTACTAAAAAGAAGTCAAGATTTCAGGACAAATCTTACATTGTCCTATTCAAATCCAGAAAGTATAAATCATTCCCTTATGCTTTTTCAAATCATTTTAAAAACATTTAGAAATTTTGTATACTAAAGTAACTGAGAAGTATTGCATTCAAAGTATTTGGTGAGTATTACATCACAAGTGATAATGAATTTGTGAGGATGGTCCTATTATGATTACTCCTTTGTAGTTCCATATTATTCCACGTGGCATTCAGAATGTTATGCATTTGTCATAACAATTCCAGAAATTTCAAGTGAAATCCAGAAAAATTACAAAGTATGCCCCACCAAACTATGGGGGACACTCATTAAATTGATCTATATACCCAAATAGGACTCTAACAAAGTATGAAACATTTTAAAATTTTAAAATGCTCATGTCTGCCCCGTCGCATCCGACTCAACCAAAGGAAAAAGGGAAATATGTGGAAATTGGATTGGAACATGGATCCACTGGAGTCAGAGTTGAAAAAACAAGAAAAGTTGAAGTCGGACCCTTTGCCCGACCCTAGGAGGGGATCCTGAAGTATATCTCCTAAACTCAATTATAGATTATTAGGCCTGGCGTTTAATTAGTAGCGGAGACAGATTTATTTTCCGGTTCGCTTGGGTCTGGGTCCGGCAGCCTAAACAACGCCGCCACTTCAAAACAACAAGTTATACACAAAACAATGCCTGAAATACTTGTCTTAGAGCATTCAGGTCGGTCTTGGTAAGTGTATCCTATACAAGAGCCTGTTAGTGGGTAGTGTATATGTTTTTACTTCTGGATTTGAACCAGTAGCAGGCAGGGCTGGGTATAATTGATATTTAAATTGGGTATTTCTAACCCCACAAATATTTAACACTCATTTTTTATCCTGAACCTGAAATGAAGGATATTATGAAAGTTTCGAATGTAGTCTAATATATCATAACTAATGAGAGTAGCAACATGAAATACTATTTAATGGGCATGTAGTCCATGTTAAGTACAAGTCCTGTTTCCGTGTGGCATTTACTAATTTGCAGAGATTTCGCAAATAATTTTGGCACGACTTTTTACGGAGCATTTTAAAAACAGGGAACGCTCAGCTTATACTACCAATATTATTGCATAATTATTGTTTTAATGAATATAAATAATCACTGAGAAATAAAAGTGGTTCAAATTTTAGGTCAGGGTTGCCGGAATCTCACACTTACTTCCAGCCATTTGTCATTAGGATTCATTTCCATTAGAGTCGTCTCGCCGAGGAGTTTGCAGACAAATCATGATTGCAACTCCGATGACATTTCCACTTAATTTTGACGGATTTGTGTGCCATACTCCGTCGCCAAAAGTACTTTCTCCACCCAAAATAAGTGTGCAATTTTTGTCATTACTTAAATATGCAAAATCTCCAACGCCATAAAGCCACCAGCTAAAACACTCTTAATAAAAGTCCACTTTTACACCCTAATTGTGGACTCTTACAAATTGAGGGTAATAAGGTCAGTTTTTAAGTGTACCATTTCAGGTATAAATTTGTCCATGTAACTAACCATTGATTACTCCGACCTTACTCTGTTCATGTCGCCACTTGCTCCATGACCCTTCCCAAGTTGGACTTAGTGGGCAATAAATAATAAACAAAACACGACAAATACGAGAAGATGAGCGTGGCGACAGACAAACTCAGCAATAAATACTAAAAGTGTTAACGTTAAACTGTCTCTCTCCCCGTAATTCGTTAACATCGCTACCGTCTCTTGTCTCCTCTTTTTGACTCTTTATCCAATTTCCTTACTTACTACGCAACGCAACTTGTCTACAATTCTTTTTCCTTGGCCTTTACTTTGCCTCGGCGCCCAGATCCATTACGAAGGAATTGGCCAGAAATCGATAGCCCAGAATCTGTATCCGACTATTACATGGCTATTATTGGAAAGTTTTCTCCGTATCAAATGATTTCATTCTATAGTCTCCATTCATCCAAAATAAATGCTATCGCCAAATACAGACAAACTTGAGTTGAGCAAGGAAAGTGGTCCAACTCTAAGAAACTTTACTTATTTGCAGAGAGAGTGGAGTCGAGACATTTTCCAATTAAGGACTCTCATTTTCTTAAACAAATTACAGACAGATAAAGAGATAGGAGTGGTGAGGAAATAATTTTACTGACTTTGCCCTCCACTCAGACACTAGTGGCTAAAAGTGGGAGCAAATAAGGCACCAAATAATAAGATCTTGGCCACCATCAGCAATTAATGAGACAAGTCAGTCGCGCATAATGCCCTGCTCTGGGAAACAATTACTCCATGAATAATAATAAAGAGGAATGGACTCGCTTTTTGGAAGCACGTGCCAGACACTAAATTCATAGAACAAGGCCTTAAAAACTTGAGTACAATTAAAAATATTTGGGCTTTAATGCATGAATTGCGCTAAAAATACTGGTTGGCTCGTCGACATGGCGCGGTAGCGGTTAGAATTGAACTAGCCTTTAAAACACATCAGTAACTAAAACTTAACACTTCATGACTAATGCTAAAATACCGTGGACAGCATTTTTTTTTAACTAGGCCCCTTCACCCAATTGATTCCTCAATCTAACACTCATCCCACATTCTACAAACTTTTTCAGACTAATAAATAATAAAACAATTATTTAAATCAGTCCCCAACACGAAGCTGTCCCCTCATCAAATAAATCCATTCCATCCCTCCACTGAAGGGACACCATACAAAATACGAATCTCTCACCATCAACATTTGCTGACTTTCCAAAACCTATGTCAGCCAATCCTTACCTAAATCCATAGCCCTACATTGGTAACCATCTGCTTACTTTAGTCCTTTACCCAGTCACGGTCCCTGCGCGTTTTCCGTCCTCCAAGCATAAATCATCCCGACGCAGTTAACTGGCATTAACTGGTAAATAAAGTGTTGCACACCATCAAATCAACTCACTCACCCCAAAGGAATAAATGGGATTCGTTCGACCCATGGTTACGGATGCTCTTGATATCTCTCATGTGTGACGCGTAATGTAATCAAAATAGTCACAAAAGCATTGAAATAAAACCTAGACAGCCAACCATCAGCTTCGTAATGGGAAACGATTTTAGTGGGCGATAATGACTGCAATCAATAATATTAAACTTCATCGCGATAAACGGTTCTTATTCTCGTGATCATATCTCCACACACGCTCACTCACAGACCATTGGAAATGATGACATAATCATCCATTTATATAATACTGGGATCATTCCCAACTAACTTAACTTGGGTGTCATAGCAGATTGGTTATTGTAACCCTTTCTAATTTCGAGTATGCTACAAAGAAGTGATGTGATGAGCAAACAACCCACCCATTCCGTTTACAAACGTCGCTGGGTTTAGTTGGGATACAACTTATTTTATTCATGTAGGGAACAGGAATCAGATTGCTGTTCTTTGATTTCCGTTTGACTTGAGTCATGAATTTAATGATATTTGAATTTGCATTTGAATCAAGAGAGAGATACATTACATACAAATTTATCACGGAGAGATTACCCTTTTAATGGTGATGCTGTACATATATTTGGGGTGGTGATTGGCAAATATAGCTTGCCTGGTTCAAATTATTATACTAATGCTACAAATTAGACTTTTAAACTTTTGTACATGGAATAGAATGTAACTACATAAATCCAACGACTATGATTTACTCACCAAATTTTGTTAGCAACATTAAACGTTCATCTTGAACTAGACCCACTCCAAATTTTTACACATCTCATCCCCAACCTGATTGAAAGTGACAAATCCACTGTAGTATAATTGGAGTAGAAAGCATAGCCATAAAACACAATGAATTTGGAGCGTGGAGAACCCTTGAGTCAGTTGGTTGGGTCCTCGTCCTTCATTGAATTCAGGAGTTCATTCAAACACAAAGACCAAAGACTCAGCAATCCAGGCAACAATAAAAGTAATACAGTGCCCACAAAGGAAGATGAAGTGGCTGGAGAGGAAATTTAGTCAAGTCAGAAAGTAAATCAATGGATTATCCACACAGAAATGTTTGAATGGATCCAGTTTTGTTACAAATTTTCAAAAGCATTGAATTCTACCTGAAGTGATCTTCTCTTGTTGAGCAATGATCAGTCTTCTGGGACAGGCACTTCTGGGAGTTTTCGTATTTGTCAGCTCCATTCAAGGGACATGGTATTAATATGGCTGGCTGGTCACTTGTCCAAGAGGTGGGATGACTGATGGACACGCTCAGCTCAAGTCAAGTCAAGGAGTGGGTGGGAGGATGAATATTGCAATTTTGTTCCGTTTTGTAAATGGTCATGGTCACTCCTCCGTCGGTGGATTGGATATTCATCCAGATATTAATGCTGTTTGCTGGAATATTCGTGTTAGAAATACAGATGTTTGTGGTTGTATTTTTTGTGGAGACCACACAAAATTTTTTGTGTTTTTTTAACTTAAGAGAACTTCATTTCATTGTGTAAGCTACTAGTTGTAATGATGAACTATCTTAAGCAACATTCTCAATAAGTATGTTATGCATGAATCCGCTTTAATTTTAATTCATCAAATAAATATGCTTTCACTTTTCTAGGAAAAATTAATCCAATCAAAGTTTCTAATAATCTGCTTGTGTTCAAGCCGATAATTTATTTTAGTCATTAACCAATCTAATTGTACCAAGAAATCGACACCCTCTATCCCACAAAATATGATTTTGATTACAAAATTTCTTCCAAAATTTTGTTTACTCTTCCTTTAAAAAATAGTCCTTGACTAAAAAGAATAAATGTTTGTCATCTTAAAACTGCATACAAAAGATTTACAAAATTTCGTACTTCCCTAGAATCCCAATAAAGCGCAGATGCTCCCTCTCCAAAAACATAATACCGTATTCTACCCCACTCCAGTAGAAATAGTAGAGAATGGGTAGAAGTGTCTTTTGTCATTGTCCCACTAAATTATTGCGGTACTCAACTTTTGGTTCATCAAAAAAAGTTTAACAGCATTTAACACCATTCATACCTTACTGAGTAACCAGTGGCAGATTGCTTTTTCCTTACAATAAGTGTCCCATCCCCATCATAAAGTCAAAAGCATTGATGTCATGGCATGAGCCAAATTTTGAAGAACCATGGAACCCAGAAATTGCTGTAATTCTTCCTTGTAGGCCATCCCAAACCTAGGAATGGGTGACAATGATGCCCATTGAATTTGAGCCTCTCCCACAAAAGAAAAACTCAACCTAATCAATTAGTTTGTTGAACATTCTCAAAAATTGAATGAGGTGGGACCACTTTTCGTGAACAGTTCAAGGTTTATGATTTCAGAGTAGAAAGCCTGTCTCATCCATTCACTGGATCCTTGATTAGCCACCTTGTACAGATATTACCCCAATCAGTGTATGGACCAAAGCTATTTGTTGCAATATAACAATTACGATAAGACTCCTTTATTCTTGCCCTGTGGCCTGTTACATACCACACCAGTTGTGCAAAGGATAAACTTTTTAAGTAAATCCATTCCACGGATGAATTCACGAAGGATCATCCATTTGTTGATGCCTGGCCAGGTGAAATAAATGACTTCCCACGTTTTCATAGACTAACAGCACCATACACGCCTCAAACCAGGAGGTTCCTTTTGATTCAAGTTATTATAAGGACCACAAATTCCCGTTTTTCTAATCAATTACCTAGATACCACCCTGCCTCCCTTATTCACAGTCTGAATTTCAGACCCGTGTCACCGGAAAGATGCTCTCATCCCATCCAGAAGTCCGTGAAGTCATCCAGTAAGCTACTCATCTCCCAAGTTGTTGAGGAAGTTCAACTGGATAATTTTGAAACAGATTATCCTTCACTTAAGTGTCCAACATATACCCCTAAGAAAATAGTCTCCTAGTAAAATTTCCTCCTTATAAAAATACCTCCTTTAAATATATTTGATGAGTTAGCAACTTTTTTACTACTTCAAACTCTCCTCTTTGTTTACCACAAATGAATCCCAGTTACTTATTTCACAGTTAATTTGTGGTATTCAGCCTCTTCAATGGTTTCCTTAAAAAAATTAGTTGTCCATCATAAACATCTTGATTGTGCCGATGATTGAGAGACTATAGTTTCGAAGTGATTACTCATTTTAAAATAATTTTTTGTATTGACCCGTTAATTCAACAATTTAAAATTAAGATGTCATTGAAAGTGAAATTGAAACAGGAATTAACAACCCGCTGTTCATCGTTATAAGCCATAGACAGCTAGGAACCTTGATTGGATCAAGATCAGGCCTCAAAATTAATTCCAACCTTTATTAAGAGGACCTCTTAAAGAGGTACATCAAAGTTTCATTAAACGCCAGCAATAGAATCCTTTAGTTTTTTTTTTCTACAAAATAAATTGGGCACCTATTACCAAAAGATGGATTCTATTCTAAAAAGATTTTATTGTTGGGATTGAGCCTGTCAGAGCCAATTATCGTTGCATTCAAAGTTATCTCTTTGCTTCAAAGGATTCTCTCTCTCTTCCTTTTTTTCCTTGTATTTTATAACAAATAACAAATAATATTACACTCATTAATATTAACGCAACTGACAAACATAAAATATAGGCAGTTGATTGGGAGAGGGCATTTTTATACTTTAATCCTTTTGTGGGGTGGTGAACATTTAAATCGGATAAAGGAAAAAGTTCCAATATTCATCCCTCGCTTATTGATGCACTTCTAAGCTTTTTTGTAAATTGACACCAAGCATTTTATCATAATGAACACATTTTAGTAGTATCATAGCTACAAATCCTTTCAAATTGTAATTTTTGAAAAATAGTCATGAATTAAAAATTACTTTGTCAATTGTAATTTCATTTTCTGACTAAAAATAAATATGATCCAATTACATAATTGTGACACCACTCAAGCCAAGCCACCCTACCTTCCCATGTTGTAGCTTATGCACCCATTTTTTATACCCAAATAAAAGCCAAAGTTCCCGAAAATAGTTTCACAAATGCCCACTTTTCTCCGAGTTGATCGTGTGAGGCAAATTGGTCGTTTCCAATATTTAGCCCATATGTCTGAACGTAATAGGAAACAAATTCAGATATTCACCTGGAAATATGTGCGTACCTTAGTCACGCAATCATCTCACCAAATGACGGTGAAACATGCCACTTTTACCAACACAACCCTCCGTCAAGACGACTTGCTTAAGTTCCTTTCCTACCACTCCATTTATTTCATCAACTTCAAATCAACTCGTAACAGGCAACTGCACATATGTATCACGCTTTATTCATTCCGCCGACAATCCATTGCCAACCAAGTAAGTAAGTTAGCTATGTTTTCGAAACTTGTCCAACAGATTCACGCAATCCAACGCAGCCAGTAATTTGTGCCTTGGTTGCTTTCAATCAGCATCATTGGCCTGAAATAGAGCTATTTCCTTCAAATTCCTAAACTCCAGATACGCACACATACATAGTACGTGTAACCTGATTATAGAGGCATTTCCAGTCAGTCCACAATGTAAGTAGTATGCGTCCTTTACACAGTTATCAGCCGCAGCGACTCCCCACCCTTCTGAAGGATGAGACTAGTCCGCATATAAGTCATTATATGTTTGTTACTCTACTTATTAGTTGACTCCTTCAAAGCACCCACACAGTGTCAACAACTCATTCCTGACTTTGTTGGATGAAACTGTTTCCCAGTTATGGGCAATTAACAAAAGTAACAGACTGGAAACAAGTGTATTTTAGGAAGTTCTTAATTTTGAGAGTTAAACTCATTACTGCGCCATTCAACTCGAATCAGGATCTGTCTACTGCTATTCCCAACCCAAGAGCGTTTTACTGATAAAACAAACATGGGACTGGAGTTAATTGCTGTTCCATTGGACCATGAAATAAACCCAATGAACATCAATTAGTTTACTTAATTAATACATATATGACCACTCACTCTTAAGCTACTCAAAATATGAGCAGATAAAACTTTCCATGCTCCAAGTTAAACACTTTTCAGATGAGATTCCTCTCCTGGCAGTTTCACACATAATCCACAAATACAAAATGCTCATAAACTTGCAAATTCCACCCCAACTATTTAGCAACATATTTACTCGTACATCAGATAAAATTTGAAACACGGCAGTATAATTGTTGCGATTACGAGTCAGATAATGGGATTAAATTTGAAAAGTCGCCCCTAGCAAACCCGTCACAGCCCTTACTTATACTTTGCATACTAAATCCATGTAATGACGATGTACCCATCATCTCGTCAGCCGACAAACTCAATCCAAACCAGTGTTGATGGAGAGTAGCCTTTTTCCAGGATTAAATGATTTGTACCCATGATTAAATGAACATCTTAATTTAAGCGTATTATCCTTCATATCACAGATTAATCAGTTTCATGATACAATGCCATCATCAGTTTATATTATTATTTAATCTGCCTTGACATCCAAACCCATTCCGAGAAATCTTTTAGCAGTGACGAGGCAACTGTTGGATTACATAAAAATAGTTTCCTTCCCAAAGGAGATTAGTTTGTGCCTACAAAACACTGGAAATTAAATACATGCCAGATTTGATTGAGCCGTAAAATTTTGGACAGTTGCATAAAATTCGATAAGTAATTGTTCCTTTAATGAAGTGCCTCTAACCTGGGCTCAACTTAACTGAATTGATTATGACATGAAAATTGGTGGTGAAGTTTGAATGCACTCTTTCCTAAATAATATAATCACATGGTTGCGAACTAAAGTAAAAACTAAGAAATAACTCGTCAAAATAAATGAAAGGCTGTTTCCACCCATTCCTTACATGCGATGGATAACTCAAACTTCGTCTAGTCGGCTACTGCACCTTTCCGTATGTTGGACGTATTAAGAAACTTACGAGTCGAAAATTGTGGCATGGCATGGACTTTAACTAAAACAGCTCCAACCATTATCTGGGGTACAACTTGCTAATTTTTAGTAGTTTTAATGCCTTTCCAAAGATTTTCTAGCTTAATAAAGTGCTCCAGAGTAAATTGAGACAATCTCATATCTCTAAATGCTGCCTTTTGTCCAAGTTATTATTATTATTACAAATTTAGTTGAGTATCAGACTCACAAATTTACTTTGGAAATCCAGCATAATTTCTCAAAACTATTCCACACACTGTAGCCTCATAACAGGTTAGAATTAAGGTTCGTGATTCACATGGATATCCAAGGAACCATTATCGAATCGTATTTATTAAAACGAGGAAATGTTCAAAGTGAACAATTTCCTGGGTTCGGTTACTTCCAGCGAGACGAATGTTTTTTCGCGTGTTTCCAAACCAAGGAATACTGTAGTCAATCTTGAGAAAAGGCTCTTAATCCAGTCTGAAACTGTTCCCTTTGGTTTCCTCTTCTCTTGTCAAATTGAAAGGTACTAATTACATTTCACGCAAAGTCTAATTCTCTTTTGGGATACATGTAATAATACCATCACACAAAAAGGTTGCTACATTTCAAACATTTCCATTTTTTATACCAAACGTAATGGAACCCGGGTTCATATAATGACTCACTATTCTTAAATGAATTGAGTTATTAAGAGCTAAACAGAGATATATTTGTCTGTTTTGTTGAGAGAACAGGTTTTTAACAAAAATATGATTTGTTTTATTAAAGGTATTAATTTGTGAGTCTGTATTTGAGACTGGCTTATTCCACTCCGGCTTCAAGTACTGTCACCATTAGGATCCAATTCTAAATTTTCAATCCATAACTCGGTATTCTATGTATAATGAGAGAAATCAAACATTCCCAATAAAAACTCAACCACGTTACTTCCCGAGGGAGAGTTGTAGTCTGGTTAAAAAGGATTGAAATATAGAGATATATTTGTCTGTTTTGTTGAGAGAACAGGTTTTTAACAAAAATATGATTTGTTTTATTAAAGGTATTAATTTGTGAGTCTGTATTTGAGACTGGTTTATTTCACTCCGGCTTCAAGTACTGTCACCATTAGGATCCGATACTACATAAATTTTCAATCCATAACTCGGTATTCTATGTATAATGAAAGAAATCAAACATTCCCAATAAAAACTCAACCACGTTACTTCCCGAGTTGTAGTCTGGTTTTAAAAGGATTGAAATATTTGATCGTGACCATAATTGCGGGTTCGGGAGTAAAAGTATTTCTTTTAGCAGCCTTTGTCAGGAGTGATCATAACAAAAGGGTTAATTTATTTGAACTTTTTCGACTACTCACTCAAATTCTGAGGAGTTGAAGGGATATGAAAATAATTGAGTATTAAATTATGGCAGTCAGTAGCATGAGGCAGGAGTGCCTTTAGGTTTTGACGGAATGAACCGAATTACATTAACTAATTGGAATAAGATCCTTAGGGTTTTAGCCAGGAATAAAAATTCTACTTGTCATGTTTTAATTATTGTACTCAGAAAACTTTGGCTGCTCTGGGAGAACTCGTAAACTTCCCGTAATCCAATCAAACGGTTGAAACGGTCTTTGATCATTTTAATTATGCCTATTCCCAAATTTGTCCTACTTTTAAATTGAATTGTTTTATCGGGCTTCTTCCCTAAATGATCAAATCTTTGATATCTCAATCAATTATGGAAATATAATTAAATTTACTTTTTCCCACTTTACCAACTTTTACATAAAATTGTTCCCTATTATCCCTACACCTTGTCCTTACATTCCAGAGTTTCATTCACAATAAAATAGGTGCTCCATGAATATCCTAGATTTTGAAGCTACTCCAAAACCGGTGCCTCTCTTTACCGCGTGGGAGCCTTCTGTCACTAAGTTGCAACTGCCGTGCGTGCTACCAATGTGGCAAATCCAACACAATTGAAACCATTTGAATTTGAATTGCCAACAAAAGACTCATGCAACCCAGTCCGGCATGATCGTGGGAGGCAATAATAGGCACCGAGGATGAGCGGAAGGGAAATTTGACAGTTTCCTTCAATGTCACGAGTGCCGCCACTTACTTGTCATTGTCAATCAGACCCTTGACAGGAATCAAGTAATGAAATAAAATGAGTCAAACCATCCCTCAACCCACAATCAAATTCGGAAACGTTTAGTCTTTGTCCTATGCCGGATAATGGTTGTATTTCCAAAATTCCTTGAAATTGGCCCATTGTTTTCTCCTAACCACAGCCACGACATAACAAACACCGAGCATTGTTGAATTACTTGAGAATTGCTGCCATACCCCTTTGTTTCCCTCATTGATGGAGGACAAGCCGTGTAATAAGCTAGCTTAGAATCATGGTGGCAGTCAGGGTGTCAGACACTTAAAGGCTGCCGAACTCTGTCACCGCCAGTTGTGTCACTCCAAATATTCCTGAATGAATCCAGTTATCTCACACTTGAGTAGATTTCAATTCATTCCACTTGGCATTGTAATTTATTCGAGTTCTATCCAAGATATGGAAAGGATTGAAAGGAAACTTCCCAACCTTATCGTGTTATTTACCACTGTTCTACAGGACAATAATGATTATTGTTATGCTCCACATTTCTACTGGACAAGTCAGTCAGTTGCTTAAATGGTCACTAAATTGATTGATGGGTCTATTTTTAGCCAAATTCGTCAGATCTGAAACATTCTAACAATGTATTGAATGAAATTCTGACTGATTTTGTTACTTGTCCAGTAATTCTTGTAAAGTCTTATAGTTCAAATACGTGTAATACTAGGATCTTCAGGAAATATCCCCTCTCCACCTCAGGGGGAAGTTGTGGCACGGTTCTGCTTATCGGTAGGCGCCATCACGATATCATTACCACCAAATGTATGCACAACAAAGTCTTCTCCTTGTTCTAAAGATACTTCCGTCTTGAGATCTTCTCAGATAAAGCTCATCAACCCAGTGCAATTATGTGGGGCCACCAAGGCATTGCGATAATTATGCAAATGCATATGCACTCAAATTCTCAACCCTGTTTGTTTGAAGGCATCATTCGTGAATGCGAGGTCTGGCTGGCTGGATGTGGTTGGGTTGACGGGCATAATTTCTAACAATAATTCTTCTTTTCCTGCCACGGATCGAATTTCATATGACTCGGATTGTCTTCCATATTAAAACAGTTGACATTGTAAAAATAACCGAAATAAGTTGACATAACATTTTTCCTCTGAATTTAAGAAACCATAAATATCCAAACATTCGCAATCCCCACAGCCTTCGGATACAATACCTCATTCTTTACTGGGTGGGTGGGTGTGTCACCAAAATCTTAGGTACAATACCTTTCTCCCCTCCTTAAAACTTGGCATTTTTTTCACATAATGACCACATTTTAGTCGAGGAACTTTATCCCTACGCGTGGCACTCCACAACACTGCCAACAATGGTCCAACCCATTCTTGTGTAACTTCAAAATTTAAAACTCTGCCCAACAATTACTGTCCCATTTACTAGAAAGTTATTAAAACATTCATAATCCCACAGATTGAAAGGTGTGCATGCACGCCAGACTAAAAAAGAGTATACCCATTGTGTGGGACTGTATTCATTAATTAATTTATGACAGTGACGAGATGAGAAGTAAATATTTTCATGTCAGACTTATTACAATTCAGTGTCTCCTTTGTGAGCCCGTGTGCAAATTCTAAAATACAACATAATTCACTGAGATCATTACTTTATGACTATTGCAGTATATGGGAGACAATTAAAATAAATTAAGATAGGGTCATAATACCTTTCCCATTGTGATGGAGTTCAACAATCAACATCAAATCAACGTCAGCAATTTAGACACAATGGAGACGTTTTAGCAAAATTATGAACACGTGAAATGCTTTCCATTCAATTCTCATGTAGTCATCTGGCTCTTGTGGACCTAGGATGGGTTGCAGTTAACAGGATTATTTTATGAATTGTCCTCGGATAAAGAACTTGACGTAAACTGACATGTTTTGTTACCCAATTACCTCGTTCACGAACCAAAGCGTTATAATACCTGACTAAGGCTAGTGTATAGCCTCAAAATCTCGGCATTGTCATCCATCCTTTTCATTTATCACCAAAAACCATGCAGATGCTGCCATGCAAAATACATATTGTGACCAATAGACTTTCTGTTAGTATAACTACTATATCATAAAATTTCAATGAATCCTGTAGCCATTAGTTCAGTGGATATTTTTACCAATGACTATCCAACTTTAACTAAAGTATGTACATTTAAAATAAAAAAGTCTACAAAATCCGCACTTATCGTCAATTATAGATAGGTGATTTTGTCTCAATATTTGTTTCATATCGGCATTTAATCGTTAGTCTGAATGTCACATTTAATCCTTCTAAAAACCGACTCAAGCCCAAGTACCATACCCCTCCTAAAATTCCGTCTAATGATGATCACTCAAAAAATAATGAAGCATCATTCCTTGGCTCACCTCTCCTCTCTTAAATTTAAAATGAGACGCAAGCCAAGTACTATGGCAAGATTGTCATGTGCTGAAATAAGTAACTTTCAGCAACATCATAGCACGCATTTCAGACCAATTAGA
>JAAXNX010000616.1:0-25794 GCA_036491905.1 Folsomia manolachei | reverse complement strand
CAACGGTTGCATACATATTAATTACGATTTTTCATTAAATGTAAATAAAATGTCATTTCTTTTAGATCGAGAAAACCATTATATGGACTACTTTGGGACCTATAGGTCATGGTTTGGCTGCAATGTCCATCGCAATTTGGTGACAACCTCATCACCATCTGATGAAAGTGGTCCTAGTGGTGCAAAGAAAGCAAAAACTGAACCACAATCTGGAAAGGTCGCATATGCAGGGAATATGGTGATGAAAGGAATGCAGCGCAATGTGAAGTAATGGTTATTTTTCATTTGGCAGTAATTCCATTTTCCTAAACATTCAATGTTTTACAGAGATCATTCCGAAGTAAAATGGCTTATTGCTATTGCCCTCAAAAATTTGAAAGATGAGAAAGGAACCAGTTCAGAGCTAAGGGAATTCAGCAGAAACTATTTCAAACCGGATTACGAAATCGACACCACGGGAAATGCAAAAATCCTTGTTCTCTGTTTTCAAACAAACAACTCTAGTTCCCAGCACGCCAAAGAATCCTTGGATAATTGGTTCACTCAAGAACCTTTCGACGAACTAAAAAAAACCCCAACACCCGAAACATCGTGGCGTTTACCCTAGCCACATATACGGTCTGAACCCAGCCATGCTCACCGTAATTAATGACGAATTGAGAATGGAACTTTTGACGATTTTATGTACACGCCTTCGGATTTAGTTAACGCATTATTGCAAGATGAGTAGATTTAGATTGAAACAATGACTTTCCGGAAATAATCCATGGGTGAATTGTTAAATTTTAGAATTTAGGACTAGTTATTATGGGTTTGTTAACATGTTTAGCTCAAGATAAAGTGATAATTTTCTAATATTTTTTTGATGTTTTAAATCTGATGTCAATACGAATAAAACATCGATGTTATTTGTCACCTCAAATATATTTGTATCATATTCCAGTAATTACCAAAACTGAGGGAATGCAGAATTTGCACGTGTTGGAAGGGAGATTTCTCGTCAAACACGACCTTATCCACGTCATACTCCATGAGTCGTTCATCTGTACAAAATTCCAATTACATAAGTTTATCCAACCATTTAAGTGTGATTATCACACAAACAAAATTAGCAAAGAACAAATCAACAATTCAACCAAGAAACATTAAAGCTTTGTTACGGGACAAGAAGCTTGATTGACATGCAAAAATATATTGCAGCATTTTTGCAAATGCCAAATCATGCCATTTCACACGACTTCACAACCAATCAAACTACACAGTTTTTTGTTTCCGTTACATAAGTAACTACCTGAGGAAAGAAAATAAGTGTCGACAACTAATCCACGACGAATGGCAGGAATCGTCTTGACCGTCTTGACCTTTTGCCAAACTTCCCCCCATTTCTTTTCAAGACTTCTACATTCCTAGATATGCATAAAGAAATAAAATTGGGTTAACAAAAGATATGTTCAAAAACAAAGACTTAAATTTTGTATCATGTTCCAGTAATTTTCATTGCAAAGTTGGTTGACTTAAATTTTAAGATGTTAATTGTTCCGCATTCTGACAACTTTTCTATCTTTGGTTAGATTCAGGTAAGCAAAATATAAAAAATTTATATGTCTAAGGTGAGCCGAGCACTGTGGATATTTCTATGCAGGTAAAATTAAAGAGTGGAATTGAAAAATGCTCAAAATTCCTAAAAATTCCTTTAAATTTACCTGTAGTGGTCATATACACATCGACACTAGCCCCTCTTTTTATGGGTGGAAATACTTTCACCCTTTCCTTTCCCCGTTTGAAATTACTTTCCAATCCCTTTATATTCTGGGCTCAGAGTTAAGATAAGACCAAAATCAAGATAAGTTGACATTACGATAAGTTCAAGTTAGAGAACACAATTAACATTTTTCTATTTTTTTCAAAAAAATGACTCCCAAAAAACGTCAAATTTTAATTCTCACCTCCAAAGACAACAACGGTTTGTCCCCCTTAGCCAGAAAGTACTCCACATTCACAGTAACCAGACCCGTGGGATAACTCCTTATCGAGATAACACTGGCCCTTGGTCCGACATAAATCGCGAGATAATCTCCCACCGGAGAAAGTTGGGAGCTATTTATTTTCTCCAGCTCCGGAAAAGGATCCGCCGTCCCGACAGCGTTTTGCTCTAGCTGTGCCGTTATTGCGGCGACCACTTCTTTTTCTAGTTTGGCTTGTCCTAAGCCAAGCAACAAATTTTGCAATTACCAATAATTTTTGCCAATTTTAATTTCTTGCTAAAATTACCTTCTCCCGAGAGATGAACAGGGTCCACAGAAAAATCTAGAAGGATTGTGTTGGCACACATAATTGGCCAATTACTGGGACTAAGACTGAATTAATTATTTTTTTTGTAGTGAAAATTATTCCGTGAAAGCAGGCGTGTCTCTAGTTTTCTCCTACTTTCTCCAATACTAACCATGCATGCACCAAGAAGTCAGGTTTCCGGGGTTTAAAACCGGGTAACAGGACTGCAACCGAGTCCGAGAAAGAAACTCGGATCATTCGGAGTTTTACAGTTCGGAAAGTTCTAAAAGAATCATGGAATTTCCTTAGGAGGCCTATTTTAGTTTGGTAAGATGCCAAAATGATTACGAGTCTAAAATGCTAAATGCTTTTACGCCGTAGAAATTATTGCACCCATTTATTTATTAGTATTGATTCATAGATCAAGTATTTGTAATTCTAAATTTAATACGACTTGGTTAGAGGTGGGTATATTCTAGATTTGTTAGATTATTGGTTAGTGACATAATTATGTAATTGCATCAGATCAGTCAGGATTCCTGACTCAGGAACTGGTTACTCTAAAATTTCATTTTAATCCTTGCATAATATCAGGATGGATGATTTCCTCGCATACAAAACAATGTAATATTTACGCAAATTACACAATACTGACCGTCAAAGTAATTGTTCCATAATACATCATTTCATACTTCTATAAGCGTAAGTTAGTGATTGGGATTAAAATTGAATTGACAGAACACTTGATTTCTTGTCGAAGGCAAAATTATGACATGCAATCTTCAAAGGTTGATAATTAATGTATTAGCCTTCACGAGGTTAGTTTGTAAATGCAGTCTCAAAGTTTGCAAATAAATTGAGGCATGACTAGAAAGGATTTCGGCTAAAATGCATAAGCGACACAAATCTTATAAAATAAGAGCTGCAAGATCAAATCAACGAAGTAAGTTGAGTCTTAAAATTATATAGACAAAACTTGCTCAGATCAAAACTATTCAAAATACCTTTATAACAAATAAAGGTTGGTTGTTAATACCGAAAGATAACGGACTGAGTAAATGAACTAGGTAAAAAGGAAACATTGAGATTGATTGACTAATTATTAAAAGTGCAATAAATTAAGAATTAGCCAGTTTAAAAACAATTCAAAACATTATGATAAGACAATGAAGCTGTGATCTTTACTGACTAATTTCACTTCTTATTCTTCTTTTTGTTCTTGTTCTTCTTCCCCTTTGAGCCAGAGTCGCTGGAGTCTCCAGGAGTTGGCGTCACTGGACTGGGTGACCTTCCTGCGGCTGCTGGAACACTTTCTGGGGGAGACAACTTTTCCATCGGAGCCGTAGGTGGGACACCTGGAGTTGATGTTGTCGCGACTTCCGGTGCATTCCCATTGGCATCTTTGTCTGGAGAAGGTGACTCAAGGACCGGGATGACTTCAGCAGGTTTGTCAGTAACTGCCTGAACTTCATCGGTTGGTTTGGTTGGACTAGGTTTCTGGTTCTGGTCATTTTTCTCATCCTTCTTTGGACTGGATTGATTTTGATCTACTTTGAGATTGACTTTCTCCTCGGAAGACGGTGCTGGAGTGGGTACGTCAGGGATTACAGTTGCGGTCACAGCAACTCCAGACCCTTTCGACTTATTATCCGCCTCAGTATTGATATCAGCCAGAGTCGCCTCTGCCGACGGGGTAAGTCCAGTGATACCTTCCTTATCTGTCAAACCTGGCTCTCCATTCCCTCCAGCATCTCCTCCACCCATTTTCTGCTGCTCCCCCTTCAATTCCTGCAAGAGATCACGGTTCTCCGTATGCAAGGACCGGCAAAGTGTCTTCATCTTATCCAGATTTTCTTGAGATTTCACCAAATCATCCTGAACTCTGGCATAATTTTCTCGCATCTTCTGCAACGAGATGTTACTCTCCTCCCAGCGTCGTTGCCATTTGGTCGTCTCCTTTTCTAGCTCTTTGGTACGAGTGTTCACCTGAAACCAGACAATTCAAATTTTAAAAACAACAAACTCAACTAAACCTTAGTTTTGCTCCCTTACCTTTGTCATCTCACTCCTAAACTCTTCATAAGATCCGTTTGTATCCTTCAGTGCTTTTTGGAGCCCATTAAACTTTTCATCATAATTTTGTAGCATCCCTCTCAACGACAACTCCGTCTGTTTGGCGTCCTTAACTTGTTCTCGAGATTGAAGCAGGGCATCCGCCAATTTCTGCATTTCACCGATCAACTTTTCCTTCTCTTCTGCACCCTTTAGTTTGGTTTCGCCGAGGTCAATCTTGGCTTTGTGCAGGGATTCGTTTGTCTCTTTTAGTGCCTCTTGCAAAATCGTCTCTCGCTCTTCGTAGTGTCCTTTGAGTATCGCGATTTTCTTGGCGAGCTCCTCATTCTCGCGCTTGACCTGTGGATAAGCATAACAATTTCGATTAATTTAGAACGCTGTGTATGCTTACTTCCAGCTTACGGTCAAACTCTCAGAACTAATTGCAGCCAGATTTTCATTGATACTTTTCATGAATCCCATATTGTTCTGGACTTCTGAAGCTAGTTCCTTCCCACGAGCATTGGCTTCTTGGATTTTTGATGAGCTCTCAGCCTGAAATTCATAAATTAAACTGTGACTTATCCCTTCTATTACAATTTATGATTACAACCGACTCCCAACTTACCTTGATGTACTTGTTCTGCTTCTGCAACTCTCGACAAAGTCCTTCCAGCCGTTCCTTCATCTGCGAGGATTTCGTACATTCCACCTGCATGGCTTTGATCTTCATCTCCATTTGTTTGATGTCTCCCTATTATCCGAAAAGATAAGATCCCATCATCAACCCAAATAATTGTTGCATTATTGAAGACACTCACTTTCAACCGTTTATTTTCCTTTTGTAGCGTTTTGTCCATAGGTAGTAGACACTCACCTTCAACCGTTTATTTTCCTTTTGTAGCGTTTTGTCCATAGGTAGCTCCGGCTCCGCGACGCCAACGCCAACCCCCACCGGATTAACGGGAAGTGGACCATTACTGTTGCTCATCCTGGATGGAAATTGGTGCTGTAATCAAACAATCAGTCTTAATTACACACTTCTTCCACATATTCAAGTAATTCACTTCACATATGCTTCAAGAATTGATAATTACAAGAATCATCACAATGCAAACAATTAAATATTTTAGTTTAATAATAACGACGCAATTAAAAAAACACAACAAAATCAAAATATTTAAAACAGGAAAGATTGGATGCTATCTGTTACCAAAATAAAATTAACCCGTTCCACTACCCGTTCAACTTACCTTATCCCCGAGAAAATAGTAATTAATCCGAAATTCGGAGATATTTTCAAGAAGATGGATGGAAATCGAACAAACTGTCCGAAAAGCACCGTGCCCCGGGTCCCGGGCTGGCTGGAAAAAGTTACAACATTCAAAAACTTGGCCAACTCGGCTTAAATCTTGAAAACCAATTAATTACGTAATTATCCCGACAATTACAGAAATTGGCAAGGATTCGGGGTTTGCAAAAAGTTTGGGCAACTCAACAGTTACCACTGGATCAAGTTTTCGCCAAGAAATTCCAATTTTTGGGCGAGAGGGGTCGAAATTTCGACTGGACCAGGAGACCGAACAATGGCTATCTTTTCAAGTTTTAGATGCTTATCAAACAATTACCTGGGGGTTATCTTGCTGTTCCTGACCCTCTCCAATTTATGTGATACCGTAGACCGGAGCAAGTTTAAGACTTGTGATCAAGCCGGCTTTTGCAAGTAAGGACTCTTTGCTAAAGAGTTTGATAAGTAACTTATCCACAATTTGTTAATAATTCAATTATCTCTTAATAGGCGACAAAGGCATGTGGCGGATGGTTCTGCAAATTTTGAGGTGAATCTAAGCTCCGGCAAGACGGCCAAGGATCACGCCACCTTTGACGTCGTGAATAAGGATAATGGACATAAGTTTATCCTGGAGATTCATGCTTATCTGGATGGAACCTTTAGAGTTGTAATGAACGAGGCTAGTCCACTCCATCCGCGGTATCAGGTGGAACATGCGCTACTTCCGGATTTGAAGAAGGCGTCGTAAGTGGAATAATTGGGACGAAATTCATGGGTTCATAAATGAGGTTTCTAATTTTTGTACCGTTTTTAGCCTAGAATTTGAAACTGCGGACAACGGTGGCTCCTGGACTCTCGCGCATTCCGGGCTTAAAGAAAAATATTACGTCCAACTATTCGCGAGTCCGATGAAACTGGATTTTTACTCGGGTGGAAAGAAGGTCGCCGTCTTTAACGGGAGGAATAGTCTCAAGTTTGAACATTTAAGGAACAAACCGGATGTGTGAGTAAAGTACCTTGGAATTAAGATGGAACAATTGCTTGGAATTATTCTAATGTTGACGATTTTTTTTAGGAATGATGAACAACCAAAAGAAGACGGGGGTGAAGAGACGCCTCAAGAGCCCTCCATGTGGGACGAATCCTTTAGCAGTCATTCTGATAGTAAGCCAAGAGGACCGGAATCAATCGGCGTGGATATCGATTTCCCACTGACACAGAGCCTCTACGGTATTCCGGAACATGCGGATGATTTTATGTTGAAAGATTCCTCGTGAGTAACGGTTTTACAGCAAAAGAAAGTGGTTACGAGTAAGGTTTTGATGAAACACTCTAATTTGTGCATTTCAGGGATCGTGAGCCTTACAGATTGTACAATTTGGATGTTTTCGAGTACGAGGTGAACAGTCCGATGACTTTATATGGATCTATTCCTTATATGATGGCAGTCAGGTAAAAGTTCAAGTCAATTTTTTTGAAACAACATTCGTCACAACGAGGTTTTTCATTTTGTTTTGGAAATGTGCCAAAATTACAGCCCCGAACGAACCGTAGGAGTCCTTTGGGTCAACGCGGCCGAAACTTATATCGATGTTAAAACGGGTGGAAATGGAATTGTTGATTCAATCGTGAATTTAGTGGGTGGTACGTTTGAACAACATATAATTTTTGATGTGAACGCACTTATTAGAATAATTAGTGGCGCATAAATAGCTTGAGTAGATTTGGGTTACGTTATGGCTCTGAGGTGATGGCTTATTTTTATTCATTCCCTCTGTTTTTAGGCGTCATTACTTTCCTGAAGGGAACATTTGCTAGTCTCTTGTATATTATTTGCTGCCATAATTTTGCTGATGCTACGTCTGTGCATAGTACGAATGATTTTCACTTCTTTTTTCTTTCCTTCCTTTTTTCTACCACTGCTATTCATGTACATATTTTATTCTGTTCTTGTTTTTGTTCTGGTCCATGCACGAAGCGAATATTGCGACTTTTTTTGCTTTATTTATGACATTTTTACGAACGTCTTCTTTCTTGGATCAAGGACACAAACAAATTCTGACTAAAATCTTCTCATTCCACGCTATCAAAACAGTTTCGCTGTCGTTCCTCTATTCTGAATATGAACAAAACATTATAAAACAGAGTTATCCCAAATTACAGCGGGTTCCGACGATAAACAAGGAAGAACTCGATGGATTTCCGAATCTGGAATTATTGACACATTCTTCTTCCTTGGTCCCTCGCCCTTGGAAGTGTTTAAGCAGTACGGGAAAGTCACTGGAGTCACGCCATTGCCGCAGGTACGTTGTTTATCTAAATACTGGCAATAATATTGCTTATCAGATAATATATTAATTTTGTGCATTATTTTGAAGATGTGGGCCATTGGAAGTCATCAATGCCGATGGAATTATAATGATGAGGAAGACGTACGAAATGTCGATGCCAACTTTGACTCACATGACATACCTTACGACTCAATCTGGCTGGATATTGAACACACCGATGGCAAAAAGTGAGTTAGTTTAGTTTGCATTTGCACAATCACTTTAAAAATAATTAAACTTGTTTTTAATCAGGTATTTTACATGGGACGCTCACAAATTTCCCCATCCCGTTGAAATGATTCAAAACATAAGTTCCAAAGGGAGGAAAATGGTCACTACATGTTTTTAAAATAAAAGTATAGAAAGAAGTTTTAATTAATAGATAACCTTACAACACTATAAAATAGGTCACAATTATTGATCCCCATATTAAACGAGAGGGTGGATATTTCCTTCATGAAGATGCCCTTGCAAATGATCTCTATGTCAAGGATAAGCATGGCAAGGTTTATGAAGGTAGGAAGACATAAGAATACACTTCTCTATTGAATGCAATAAATGAAAATTGATTGATTTCTTACTTGCTCAATTCTAGGATGGTGCTGGCCCGGTTCGTCATCATATTTAGATTTTTTCGACCCTAAAGTTCGAGAATATTGGGCAAGCCGTTTCGCTCTGGATAAATACCCTTCAACTCTGGACCTCTACACCTGGAACGATATGAATGAACCATCTGTCTTTAACGGACCCGAAGTCACGATGCCCAAGGATGTCATGCACTTTGGTGGATGGGAACATCGTCACGTCCACAACATGTATGGATTACTGCAGGTGAGTCACGAAACAGAGAAATAATTTCTAGCAGATACGTTCTTATCATCTTTTTGTACAAACACAAACTATTTGTCCAGACTGTCGCCACTTTCCAAGGCCAACTCGCCCGCTCCGACTCCCAACTCCGTCCCTTTATCTTGACTCGTGCCCACTTCATTGGATCCCAACGCTACGCAGCTGTCTGGACTGGAGACAACATGGCAAACTGGGAACACCTCAAAGCCTCCATTCCCATGCTGCTGAGTCTCTCCATTTCCGGTATCACCCACGTTGGCGCCGATATTGGTGGATTCTTTCAAAACCCTGATGCTGAACTCATGCTTCGATGGTATCAAGCCGCCGCATTTCAACCCTTTATGCGAAATCACGCTCACATCGAGACTAAACGAAGGGAACCCTGGCTATTTGGGGATAGGACGACAGCCCTAATCCGATCCGCTGTTCGCCGCCGCTACGCCCTCCTTCCTTATTGGTACACTCTCTTCGCAGAAAACGAGGAGGCTGGTACTCCACCCATGCGACCACTTTGGGCTCATTTCCCGTCGGATCCAAAGACCTTTCCGATTCAGAACCAACACCTCATTGGAGAACATCTCCTCGTTCATCCAGTTACTGACCAAGGAGCCACCAGTGTCACAGTCTATCTCCCTTCCGGGGTGTGGTACGACTTTTACAACTATAATAGATACGTTGGAGGAAGTCACTCCATCACTGTGAATGATGACACGATCCCCGTGTTCCAACGCGGTGGATCCATCATCCCAACGAAGCAGAGAATTCGACGGGCCTCCTCACTAATGAAGGATGACCCTTACACGCTTTTTGTAGCTTTGGACGGAAAGGGTGAAGCTACCGGTAGTCTGTACATTGATGACCAGGAATCCTATGAGTATCGAAAGGGGAGCTATGTTAAGGTCGAGTTTACCTTTAAAAATAACAAACTCTCTTCGAAAGTTATTCATGCGGGACCATCCTTCAAAACACCGGAGTGGGTGGAACGTATCGTGATTCTCGGAATGAATAAGAAAGCCAAGGAAGTCAAAGTCCGGAGTAAATGTGAGTTGGATATTTTTTGTGCAAATTTTGAAATAATTTTAATTTGAATATCCTTTCTGCCAATTTTTAGCTGTGGGTTCTGTCAGCCTGGAGTCTGAAGGGGAGCATCCCCTAGTTATAAGGAAGCCTGCCGTCTTAGTGAGCGAAGACTGGGAGATTGAGCTTCAATTTTAAAAGAGAAGAATCAAATTTTGTAAATTACTTGACACGGAAATCCTTCAGGCAGTCATTCTTCATCACATTGAATCATTGATATTGGCACGGATTTAGCTAAGATTAATCAAAATATTTTTCTCGGTTCGGTTTTGGAATGGTAGGATTGCTTTCTCTACTAATTTGCCCAGCATTTATAAATTATCATTACTTTGTCTTATTTAAAGGAATTGGTTATTTATTATTTAAATTAATTTGTCTGTATACTTCTTAAAAGAAAATGTGCAGTAGTGTGATGTCTTGAAAACGCAATCCCACTTAAAGACTTTACAATTCTTATTTATGTACAATATTGTGATTTAGTTTACTAATTTTAGAAGTTAATTTTGTTTGATTCGATTCAAGTAGTCATTCATTCCGTGTAATATTTATCCTGCGTTTATCAAGAATGATTAAATTCTCTATTTTATTCAGCCACCAAGAACATAGCCTGTGACATAAACTAAGTAGCAAATTGCATCAATAAAGCTTGCAAACTTCACAAATTTTCCTACAGCCATCATCATCACCTTTTTAAAAGTAGAACACCGACCTAAATTCGTCTGCGAATTTTTTTTTGCTAGCTTTTTTAGAACTCCGTCTACCCAACGGATGTACTACGAGGAGAGCTTCTCTTCCTCGTTTTAAATTCGTCATCATCATCATTCATTCATAAATAAATGCAAAATCCGCCCAGGTACACTAACTCAGGTCCTGTTACTTTAAGCAAGCATTAGCGAGCCACAACTTTTTTTTCTGTTAAAGAAAGTATTGTGGGATGAGATGCATTTCCTTGCTAGTACACAAATTGCTAAAAAAAAACAGGTGGAGGTAGATGTCCTGCATTGCATGGCAGTGACTTGTTGTGCATCCCAAGTTTTTTTGCATGGTACAGATTAACAAACTTGAATGCAATCCAATGTTACGCGTGCTAGCTGCATTTTGGCAGAGTTGGCTATCAAACTAACTTTTGATAGAATGCACAGTTTTTCACTTGTATTTCAGATTTTTTGTGACAACGATTCAAAAACAAACGCATTGCTGATTTTGGAAATCTGGGATATTTTTAGTCAAATGTTTTGTCGAAGTCAAGTTGAAACCGTAAAAATTTCAGAATGTAGCTCAACTAAAAGAAAGTGGGTTATTCGGATAATGTTCAAACCAAGAATTTGTGGAATTAATTTCCCATTTTAACGGAACTGCTGCCTTTACTTTTTTAGTATCTTGTCACTGATTAGGCCATGAGCTTGCATTTGCATGGAAAAATTGGTTCTTGAAGTCTTCTGAATTTTCTGCTGTCATTTAAGACTTATCTTAGCTTCTTCATTTCGAAATGCAACCAATTCTTGGCAAATTCTGGATACTCTCATTTCTTCCTCTTATCCATTCCTCGGAAACGTTCAACCACTCACAACTCCATAATATTGAGGAGATAACATCTTATCCTTCTTGGTATAAAAGTCCCTCCAGCTATCGGGTGGATGGTGCCATCTATCCTGCCGACCTAATTGGACCTCCAACCCACGGTCCTGACCCAGATCCGGCCTCCTATGCAGAAAAGACGCTTAGTCTCAATGGGTACATTGTTATTTTCAAGTATTTTGCAAAATTTAACCCATTTTTTTGCAAATAGACAACTCTACGACATCAAAGAAGCCGGAAGCCTGTCTCGCGATGGTGGGTTTGACTCTTATTTCCCTGGAGGCAGTGGTGGCACAATTGACCTCGATGACACCACTCCAGCCCCGGTTCAAGGCGCTATCGACTACGTTCTTCTCCCACTTATCTTTCTCGCCATAAGTGGACCTCTTTTCGTCATTATGTACATTGTAATGGCCACGGTAGAGTATAAACTTGTCCCAAATAATCAGGTACGTGCAAACAATTGTCATTTTGCCAATTTTTTTGCAAACCTTCATTTCTCCAGCTACGCGAGAAACGATCCTTAAACAACCGGAAACACACTTATTTCAATCTCGCCTCAATTTACGCCGAATCCGCCAAACCTCTGATGACCCTGGTGAGTCGCACCCTAGAGCACGAAAGCTGTCAGGAGCGGGTCGCGTGTGAAGTTGGAGCTTATCTGCAGCCCATAAGAAACACGTCACCGCAATTATTTGACTACCTGTCCGGTTTTACGAGACCTTGGGTGCCGACACGATTCGCCAAAGGTTACGCCACGTACTTGGCTTCTGCCCGGAAAGAGGTGGACTGTCTGGATTTTAGTTGTTTAGCAAATTCTTGAGACAATAAAAAATTGAGCATTTATTCCCGTGACCAATTTCAACAATTAACGATAACATAAATAATTATAATTAGCGACCCCAGTTCGGCTACATTAGCAAAAATCTGAATCGTCTCCTTGACCTGTGATCTTCCGGCAGAACTGTGAGACATTTCCTAAACGCCGTTAGTAGCACTCCAGCAATAATTATGACGGATCCAATTAAACTGCAAAAATCAATCCCAAATTCTACCAAAGTCCAAACAATGGTTTGCCAAATAATTGTTTGCAAAAAAGTTACCTAAAATAGTCCGGAACCACGCCAAGGAACGCAAATTGCCACATGAAGGCAAATATTACATCACAACTTTGGACCACGGCGACAGGTCCGGCCTGAAATGACATTTTTGAAAAATTATTTTTCAAAAAACTTTCAAAATTTCAAAACTTCTTCCCCTCACCTGCTCAAACTTAAGCGCAATTACAATAAAGGACTGCGCAAAAAAGGTCAGAACTGCTAACGCCACCCCGTACAAGGCATCCTTAGAATTTTCCGGTAATTTAAACACACCCATCGCAAAGGTTAGTATGACACATTGAACCGTGCCCCAAACCCCGGAACTTAGGGAGATAAGGGAAAAGTGGGCATTTCTCAGATATCTCTGAATAACTAGGATAGCTGCCGCAAGGATCATGCAACCCAGGGCCATACTCACTCCAATCTGAAGACAGCATCAAAAGTTCATTTAAGGGGTCCCAAAAATTCATTTAAGGGGTTCCAAATTTTTTACAAAATTTTCTGAAATTACCAAAATTTCCGTATCAAACTTCTCCTTCCCAGTAAGCATCGGTGGTCTCGAAATCACAACGACGCCAGCCATTGTTAGTAACGCCGTAATTATTGGGACGATGGCACACTTCTCGCTGTATCAAACAATCCCAAAATTGTTAGAAGTTCACCACATTAATTATATTAGCTGCATTAACACTCACCCAATAAAG
This sequence comes from Folsomia manolachei, assembly GCA_036491905.1. NCBI lineage: Eukaryota > Metazoa > Arthropoda > Collembola > Entomobryomorpha > Isotomidae > Folsomia > Folsomia manolachei. The sequence goes on along the minus strand of JAAXNX010000616.1, from coordinate 12,542 downwards.
CAATGTGCTAGTAGCGTCACGAAAACGGAGGTCGAAGACGTTATCACCATCGAGTCAGAGACGTTGAGATAAGTCAAAGAGTAGAATTGAAGCACGACACTCCAACAGCCGAGAATTCCACGGAGCTGAAAAAATTGATCAAAATTTCAAACTTTTTTTCAAAAAAAATTTCGAAATTCTTTGTAATTTCTTCAATTTTTCGCCACTCACCATCAAAACCGTAAACGCCACCATTTTCTCGTGATCCTTAAGTGGCCAAACCGGGCGAAAATCGGGTTGCTTCATGATCCCAACCCGATACAGAACGAGAAGGATGGATGGTGCAAAAACGCCTTGAAATCGCCAAATAGAAATCATAAATGGATGATAATCATCCTTCAATAGCTTAACCAGGAGTGCCGCTAAAGAGTACAACAGTCCTGAGAGAAGAGTCAGAAAAATCCCGATGTATTTCCGGTAACAGCCTTTTTCCTTTTGTGGTTCATCTCCGTCTTTGTCGACCTTATCGGTCTTATCGCCATATAATGAATTGGTCGATAGTGACATTGACGTCGCAAAGGACGCCATAGACTCCACGGACTGGAGGGATGACGCGGATTTTGCACCCTGCAAAAAATTAGAGCCATCTACGAAAACAGTAAGTCAGTATTTTGGCGAAATGATTTTGCATACTTGGCGCTTACTTTGCTCCTGAACTCGGCTTATCGAGTAATCTTCGCCAAGTTCCTCATTCGACACCAGGCCACTGATAAGCTCGTCATTTCTTAATCCTAGCGATTTTTCCAGACTCTGTTTCAAACTTGTGATGGATGCTATACTAGGTCGAGGTGGGGCTGCCATTTTTTCTGTCTTCTTAATACTTGTACAACTACTCCTTCTCCGAGCCTGGTTCCCGTTACAGTCACACCCACCTCCTTCCAAATCCTGGCAGTGATGGCTTGAATTTCGTCTGCTACCTCGTCGACAACTTGTCGAACTTTCGCCACAATTGGTGGACAAGTCCACGTCCAAATACTCGGGGAAATCGATTGCTCCACTCATTCTTAGAACACTTTAATTATTTACAGATAGTGAGTGAGTGTGACGGTATGTTGCCCTTTTCCGGGATGGAATGTCACCCGAGAAAGGTATTACCCGGGTAGTGTCCTGCCCGTTCAACTTGAACCGTTTAAGTATCTTACTTATGAAAGACTTGGGTATAGACACGCAACAAGGAAAAATTGCATGAAAAACAAGGATAAAAAGTGTGTGTTTAGCTTATCACGAGTAAATTAAGAGTTATAATTGATCGTGTTTGCCTTGATAAGCGCTTATAGACCAGTGGAACGTGCCACCAGAATTAACGGGACTGCTCTGCTAGCTGGATGGAAAGGTCGTGGTCATTTTATACCCAGGCAAGAATGTAGTTTATGCGTAACATTTGCAATTTCAAACTCAAGTTGAGTTAGGATGCGAAAATTTGTGCAAATCTGTGCAAAATGCATGATTTGGTTCCGTCTCAAGTTTTGGTTCATAATGAAATACGTTATTTTGATCCAGATGTATAATATGTATGAGAAGTATTTCAACAAACTTAAATTGATTCGCTAATATGTATCACTTGGCTTCAGTGAGAAGGATGTGATTGAAAATCAATGACGTACAAAAATATGTAATGTGAGCAACATTTGGCTTAATGTATTGGCTTAAGAAATCTGAGATTATTGATGAAACTAGTCTCGAGGTTGCTGATCATGGGATTTAGAGTTCCTCATAATTACAAAAGTAAACTTGTGGAGAAATCTCGTCTTATTGGTATGAACCCGTTAAAATGAGACAAGTGAATTAATCTCTTTGCCATTCTGAGTGAAAACAGCTAAATTGTACACCAATACTGCTCCAAAAACGACCATATCTTGATTAATAATTGCTTTGTTTTACAAATTAATTTGCGACTCTTAACATACTCAATTTAATTTGGAGCTTTGGCACAAAGTTATTTGCACAATGCTTTTTTTTGCAAAAGTTCGCTTGCACCTTGGATCGATTAGCTCATTGTTTTTCTACTTATCTGGTCAAGCAAACTAAAGAATCCACAGGTTCATGGTCATATTGTACTCATTACAATTTGTAATTATCTATCCAATACCACAGTTAAATGGAATGATTTAATTTAGTCACCTATAATTTATGCAATGTGTTTACTTTTGTCTCGCTTTTTTGCTAAAAACACCGTCAGCCACTTGAATTCGACATAATCCGAGGCAATCAATTATGATTAGGTGGCATTATGCTTCATATCGATTTGGGTTTGATTTTGGCTTCAATTACGAAATCCAGTACTGAGCGGATCAAACAATTACAATAAATTCTTTACTTATTGACCTTCGACCTTGGCTGCAAAATAACGGGTTCGTTCAACATTAAAGCGTGCGTGAGGGTTATCTTGGGCTTTTTGGGATTTCTGCTTTGGACAAGCTAAGCTTTTTGTTCTTAATGTGGTATCATTTTGACCAAATTGATCCAAAACCATGCAAAACTTTAAGCATGAATTTATTATCAAACAAATCATAACCACTTGGAACTAAAATATTTGTTTAAATGCGACTTATCCAATATGTCGTGTTTGCTCACCTTGCACAATTTCATACAAATATGGATAAAGTGCGTGCGTAAAATAATCCCGTAAAATGAAGGATTGGATAACCATTCATTTTGCTAACAAAAGAAACTAATACAATTTCATAAGTCCTTAATCTCCGGCCCAGCCCAGAAATGGAGTCAAATTAAGTTTGGAAATAGATTTGACCTCACAATCCAATGACAAAGTTGGTCCATACTGCCGACGTGACTTCGTAATGATGACGGTGGCAAGAGGATTCTTAATTGGTCATTAAAATTATGTTCGAGACCATTAATCCTGATCAATCAATATAATTGATGAGTATCAATTACTCCCGTTTAATGATGTAATGCGATCCATGAAACAACCCAACCTCCAAAAAATAGGTCCAGATTTATCCAGACATTTGTAGTAGACTTGTTTGTAAGAAAACAAATCTGACCTATTTACTAGTTACTTTGATATGAATCCCATCTTACCAAAAGTATTCATTAGTACGTTATTCGACGAAGTTATGAAAAATTTGATTACGATGCGAATATCATGTCATCAATTTCAGGAAAGAGGGAGACAGACATTAAAATCTGGTTGAATCTTAATCTGTTTTTATTCAATTACCTTGTAATTAAGCTTGCACCACAGAATTAGACAAGAATCTTGTCACAAGACGTATTTTAGTTCATTGGCTTATCCAGATACTTATACTAGCATAAGATTGAGATGATGGGAATCGTAGTTGTAAAGGAAAGTTGAATTAAGGAAATTCCTTAAAGGCGTATACTTGAAGTTATTGACGATGACGAAAACTAGTTACTAAAAAAATTGTATAAATTACGCACTATTATTGCACATTAGCTAACTTGTTTTTACGCAAATTCCAGCACGTAAGCCCAAACAGAAGCTCGGACGAATAATCAGCATGCCTTCAAAACTTTAAGCTCATAATAAACTAGTTATGATTCATCTTTAAATATCTCCACCAAAGAAATCAGTCTCGTCTTCCGATTTCTGAGAGAAGCTACAGCAAATCCGTAGCAGCACTATTTGAATTGCAATACTCATCAAAGATATTGGTCGCAAGGCGCTTGGAATGTTCCAGAACACAGGATGAAGTTGCAAGGCCGAGGTGAATACAGAATAGCTCAACACATCTTATCTTAGATGGAGCAATGTTTGGAAAGGATTCCATTATTAGGCGTCTGGGAATTTGTTAAGAGACAGATTAGTTTAATTGAACTCAACAATTTTGATATTATCGTGTTTAGAATTTAAATTACTTGTAAAAGTCTCCACACATAATTCCAGGAAGAAGTCCGTCCCCTTCCCATGGCATTGCGGGTTGTTTTGCACGAATAGGAGTTCCCTGAACAAAAACAACACGTAAAATTACTTGCCAAAAGATTTGAACGCCTAAAATTTGTAGTCTCATACCAAAGAATCCTCAAACCACAAAAAATACGCGTAATTAAACGCACTGTCCTTCCACATCAAAGAGAAATGTCCCTGTTGCATGTGGTCTCTTGCAAATTTTACCATTCCCCATATCTATATATTAAAAAACAAGTAATTACTGAAATCTTTACAACAATCCGTCTTACCTTGGATTTCGTCAATTTCACAGTTTCCTCCTTGCTAAAATCCACCGACGGCAGAATCACAGAGTGCCTGTTACGATCCACATAAATGAAATGAACCAATCCCGGAAACTCTTCGAGATACTTGTTTATCGACAAGTTTTCTCTGCTTTCCATGAGCAAACTGGTTTTTGGACTGGGTGAACTTGTTCCTCCTCCGGATTCACCTCCGCCGGATTTTGCTTTTAGCCTTAAAAATCCCCAAAAATCCTCTGTATCCGTGGTCATCTGCCTCCAAACCATGTCCAGAGGAGGAATTTTTGGAGCTCCGCCAAGAAAACTTTTCTCTGTTGGAGATAGAGTCAGGAACTTGGCATTATTTCCAAAATATGTTCGAAATATTTCACGACAAACATCCACAAGCGGCATGGTTTGGACGGAAATGCTCTCCTTGGTTTTGGAATACAGTTGAAATCCTAGCTTGAAACGATCCATCCGGGTCAGGAGTTCGTTTCTTAGTTTAAGATTTTTATGTTTTTTTAAAAGGTCGCCCAGTTTCTTAACAGACGACTCAATTTGGTCGTAGAGACCCTTGTCGGATGCAGGATCTCCGCGTGATTGGCCATGAAATCGAATGGTTTGTTGGAATGCGGAGGTGGCAAGGGTTATTAGCGGAGCTGTGGATGGCTGAGGAATAATTAGAGTTTGTTTTACAATTTTATTGAAAAGGAAACCAATTATTAGTATTTTTGCAAATTCTTACTTGAGAAAGTAACACAAAATAAAGTCCATCTTGAACAATTCCGACATGAGCAATATGAGGAACGAAATTATTATTGTGGTCATCCTTCAGTAGCACGGCATACTTTACGATGGACTCTGGAAGAATAATTGGCGTTAAAATACCTTTATTTTTTTAATAAGTACTTATTTTAACCTTGCTTTCCATACCATTACTCTCTCCTTCCCGTTCACTTCCCGATCCCAGCCTTTCTTCACCATCAATAAAATCCCAATCCCCATCCAGCCCACTTTCTCCATCATCCTCTTCCGACCTTGGAAACTCTTGCAAACCCTCCGGATCCGTGGCACTTAATCTCCTCCGACCCTCCCCAGACAACGTCGACATCGACAACCTTCCCACCGGGTCTTGCCTCCTACTCTTGGTCTTGTGACAAAGTAGAATCAAAAAAAGAATGTCTTCCGGCCCCAGGTTAATAGCATTATTGGAGGAATACCAGGAAAGCAATTTACTCTCCAGAAACAACAAAGTATGAAGACTACTCCCAAGTTGACCCTGTACTCGAGTCGCCACCCCTTCAAGGGACGATACTAGAGAGGAGCTTAATTGCGGAGGGACTTTAACTTGATTTATCCCTTCCATCATAAAAGCTTGATCCGTGCTGGAGAGAAAGTTCCAGGATTCGGAGAGTCCATCCAGTAGCCTGGAGTGTGAGGAGGATGATTTTAGCCTACATTATTCCAGGAACAAAGATAGTATCAGCGTCAAAATTACAGTTTATTCATAAATAACACACTCACAAAGACACATCCGGTCCACAAAGATAAGCCACGAGAGTGATACTAATCCCAATGGAGCGTTTCAGGGTTGACACCTCATCCGTACCAATTCTCAGAAAGAGGAAGCCCATGAACTAGATTAATTAATTTTAATTATTACACAAAAATGTCTTCAAATATAAGTTATCAAAGTTATCAAAGATTTCATAAGGATAAGTCACTTGCATCTTGAAACACAATATTCGTTCCATCCTCACATTGCAGGGAAGTGTACGGATTTCCGAACTGTTCTCTCATAAACCGTTGCGACGTCACGAGTGGAGAGAATAGTTGGATAAGAATATTTGGGTCTAGGGCCATCTTTCCTTTCTGAAATAGGTAAAATTCAATTACTTATCCGAATTTGATTAAATTTTCAATTTTTGACCTACCCCAAAAGGTTGACAATGCTCTGAGGACGAGAGTCCTTGTGTCGTTGCCAGTTGACGGACATGTCGTACAAAATGTGGACAAGAGTTTAAGTAAATTAAGTCATTTAGATGGTCAAAAACCAGGAGGCCCTTCATTCTTGTAAGGAATTACTTACAAAAGTAAGATCTTTCTGTCTGAATATGATTTTACATAACTAACTATTCTCAAGTTGATAACGGGTTTCATGAATAATTAAGGCTAAATTCATGAACTAATACGTTTAAGAATTATTAAAAAATTTAGTATTTGACTCAAAGATGAGCAAGATAAAGGATTTGTTTTGTTGTCAAACTAAGCAGAAGCCGGGCATGGTTTGGGTTACATGAAATAAAGTTGGAATGAATCGTATCCAGACTCTGGAAATTCTTGGGAACTAAGAAATGCCTACTTTACAATAGTGACAGTAATTTACGAAAATATGACACATTCGAAACGGATTTGTACTATGTTTATCCGTTTATTACAGGAAGCTAATAAACTAAAACAATCATTATCAGCGAATCTGAATAACTAACCGACATGGGTCTTACAATAATAATTATTAACAAGTAACAAGTTTGTAAATGCTTTGCTTTCCTGGTCTTTAGAAAAAATTCACAGGACAAAGTGGACGAAAATTCTGTAAATCTAACTTATTATACTGTCTCCACTTAATACAACACATTACATACCAGAGATCTGTATAAGATACGCGCAATAAAACAAATAATTTGGTAGAAATGCCAATTGCTAGAAACCAAAAACAAAGACAATTTTTCGAAATAAAAATGAATGGCCTTATCTTCAGAATTAGAGACTATCATAAAATTCTCTAAATGACTTCCCAGTGCTGGGGAGAGTCCCATTGATAAGCATCCTCCTTCTACCCATGGGTGCAAAGTACTTTCTACCACGTGGACTATTAACTCCTCCATTCCTAAATTGTTCCATGCTTTCATTTTGTTTCTGACGTTCCCGTTCTTTTTGTAGATCTGCCCTTTTCTGAATTTCAAGCTGTTTCTGTATTTCCATGATTTGATCTTGTCTCCAATTTGTTTCCTCTTCTTTTTCTTTTTTAAGTCGCCTGGCTTTCTTTGGTGGTGGTGGGCAGTCTTTACGTGACGCCACTGATAAATCTTCTGGTTCTTCTTGATCAAAGTCCAGAACATGGGATGTACTTTGGAATTCAGACTCTTGAAACTTGGACAAATTGCATTCTTCCGCGATAATGCGAAGTAGGGGATTATCCTTTCTTGCTGTCCCAATTCCGATTGCGTTGACCTGCAGAACAAAATATTTTTAGGCGTTATTCTAAATGATACACAATAGAAGAAATAATTTGAATGTTTTGCATACATGAGTATAAGATATGTTGAGAAATTTCATCCCAGGAATAAAACGAAGACATCGAACCGTGATGTTGGACACAAAAGTCCTGCTCAAACTGAGTTTTTCAAGATCTACAAAAAATATTCACCGGAATGTTATGTTATACAGTATAACTTATACTTCATAAAGTGGTAAATATTTAAAACATTTACTCACATTTCAAATCCGCCAACGTAGGAAAAGCCGTCTTGGCACTCCTATCCCCCTTCAACCAACGCATAGACACCCCCAAATCCAATCCAGCCCAGAGATCTTCATCCCATATTTCTAAATCATCCATACACAACTCCTGAAGAAGCCCACATTTCAGGAAGATCAGCTGCACCGGGTGTCGAAGACATTTTTTCTGTTCATGCTCTATCAAACTTGTCCCCGCCGTGCAAAAATCCCTCGGCCCCTTTGGAATCACGCGAGTATTAATCCCACTAATATCCAGTTTTGTAAGCAGTGGAAAATTATCCGCAATCCTTCCAACCATTGACCAATCTACTTCTTTCAGGCCTCGAATCTCTAACTGAGTCAGGCTTGTGTAGAAATGAGGCTCAACCTTCTCCTTGCGACTAGGTCGACTGTACACAAACTCAATCAAGGATTCATTAATATCGAAAAAGTCGCAATTTGATAGATGCACAGATTCCAAGTATTCAAACGGAGCAAGACCTTCCTTCAGCAAAAGTCTCTTTGTGGTTGGGACATCCGTTTCAACGTCCACAATGGAAATATGACGAATATCATTGCGAATCGGGGACAGGAGCGAAAGAATCCGGGGAACTTCAGTCCCATCGCAGTTTACGCTTGATAGTGGTCCTTTAATCTCGAAAGATTCCAAGTTTTTCGCAGATTTGAAAAAATTTCGGTACATCTCCAAATCCGTGGCTTTATTGAAATATTTCATCTTCACGCTCAGAGTTTCGAGGGTATTTCCTGGATAAGAAAGAGCTTTGAAGGTTGACATCATCTCATCCTTCGGAATCCGGCTGTTTTCCCATTCCAATTCTTCCCAGTGATCTGGATACGGCGACCCTGGCACCGGGATGGACTCTGCTCGGTCTTGAATCAGTCTCGACAAGTTTAGAGGGTAGTAATGAACCCTTTCCTGGCCTTCAATGTATCGTTCCATCGGACAAACGCAGCCATACCGCTGACTCATCGAAACAACGGATGGAACATAAAAGAATAATTGAGAGAGGGACACATTCTCACAATTTGTTTCAATTTCCAGCCGTTCAATCCCCAAGCCGCTGGTTGATCCTGGAGGAAACAACTCTTGAAAAAAGTCATCACTCAACTGATCCTTTAAATCACAGTTGGAAATACTCATTGCCTTCAAATTCCCAGTATTCAACCACCACCCCAAGATTATTTGAGTATCCTCTCGTCCACCCAGGTCGCACTGGACAAAAGCGACGGATTTTAAGTTAAATTTTAGAGCGCCCAATTCCTGACTGATTTTCAACAACGTGTAATTGTCACACTTCCAAAAAATGAGATGACCCGGCTTGCCATTAGGGATGTAGGACAAATTAAAGAAGGTAAAGTCCAGCTCAGAAGATATCACGTGGAAAGGGGTCACCCGAGCTTGAAGGACTTTGACAAAGGTTTCATTCCACGCGGAACGCATCATTCGAGCATGCTTGAGATCCGGGTTGTTGATAAAACTCATGAGTGGATTTCCAATGAGTGTCTTGAATTCTGGACTCCGTTTCCTGTACGATTCAAGGGAGCCACCATGTTTCTCCACCATGTGGAAGGGTACAATGGAGTAGAGATAGTGATCTGCAAATCTTGGAGGTCCTTTCGGTATGACGATGGGTCCTCTTTCACGAGGTTTCGTACTTTCCGGGGATGTATCTGTTTTACAGCTTCCAGGAGTAGTAGCAGCAGAAGAAGGTCCTTGCTCAGAGCCAAGTCTCTTCCTCCGTGGTGTTACTGGTGTAGATACTGATACTGATTTTGACCTTGCCCGTGGTGTTACTGGTGTTGATACTGATTTTGACCTTGCCCGTGGTGGCGTTGGAGGCTCGTCAGAAGAGTCTTCACTGGAACCTGTTTCCGTTTCGGATGACACCGGTTTTTCTTTAGCTGTAACGTGCTTAAAACTTGTAACCGTTGCAGAAGGAGGTGGTCGTGGTCGTGGTCGAGGGGCAGTACTGAAACTGGAAGTGACGGTACTGGAAGTGGCAGTTGGAGTAATAGGCCTAAAAATATTACAGCTGGATGGTCGTCTCCTATAGAAAATGAAAGGATTTTAATCATTTATTTAACAAAACCACGACCCTTATTTAATTATAATAATTTAATTAATCCCACTTACATCCCAGTTATCATCGTCCTCAGCTTGGACTGGAGTGGAGTAATACTCTTCTTGGACGACTTGATCCCTGGAGGCCTACCCCGACGTGGTTGAGGCAGAGGTGACCTCTGAGGTGCTAAAAACCATGATCAAAGTTTGATTATCAAACAGTTCAACTTTAAGCAGAACAATAATTACTAGAAATCTAAGGTTTTGATAGAAATAAATATGACCAACAAACAAACAACACGGTCCAAGATTGAAACACGAATTTAAATTGGATGCAATAAGCATAATAGTTATCTAATCACAAGCAAATTGCAATTTATTCAAATAGCACTCATCCTCACTTGAATATGTTATCTTGCCATTTAAGCAAATTCATAATTTAATTACGCAAATATTTAATTATGCAAATTACCTTCTGGAGTACGTGCCTGCGGTTGTGGATGAGACCCGAAATATAGCAACTTGGGAATTGGCTTCATGTTGGACATTTCAAAATTAACGGATTTCAAAAAAATTTCAGTATTTCAAAATTCTGAACGTTTCTTGAAAAAAGCAAAAAAAAATGGAGAGCGAGTAACGGACAATCTGCTCGGTGTGGCTGCCAAATTTAGACTGACCTGCAAAAATCGTCTCACTTACTTTGCAAAAATTGCGTCGTATTTTTATTTTTATCAATGTGCAAAAATTTCAAAACGGAGTTAACTCCTTACAAACTATTTTGCAAATAATTATGTCGTAGAAATTGCAATTTTGCAATCAATCTTTTTTTGGAATGGTATAAAACACAATTTGGCTTGTGTACTGTAGTCAATTTCTTGAAATGAGACTTTATTAAGGCCCATTTCCAGGCGTGTGCATTAAAAAATGTAACAATTAACATAATAAATATGTAATAAACAACAATTAATATTGAACTGAGTCATCATAATAATTAAGGTGCGACTATTTACAAAGTGAGATCGGTACAAATGGAGAATGGCATCCTTGAAAATTGGCAATTTTAAATTGCAATTTTCTAATATCACAAGCTAAACTGGAGTATTAAAAATATTAAAATTCTTCTAAAATATAGACTCGTTTTACCACTATTTGACTAAGTTTCTTTGGTTTGGCTGTAATGGTCATGAGTATTCTTAAGGTTTAGGAGCATTGTTGCAAATCCAACTTGCATTTTTTTTGCAACTCCTTAGTTAACTCCATCATAATCCGTGCTATGTCCCGTTGTGCTTATCACACTATTTCTTAGTTCCACACAACTCTGCGACAGAACCTTAAATGACCCCACCCTCTTCAATGTTTGTCCATAATCCCGTCCCTCCCCTGGAGCCAGACAATCCAGACTATTTCCCAAAGGTCGATCTGTTCCATATAGAACCAGAGCCAGGGAGCAGGAAGAAGGAAGGAATTGCACCCTTGACAAAGGACCCCCAGAAGGACGACCCTCATCCCCGGAAAAAGTTTCGGTATGTGCTAAAAAACCGAAGAAAAATGATAAGTTTCTGGGTAAGATGGGAAAATTGAGATTTTGAGACTGTCTCAATTTGACTCTAAATATTTTGTTTTGTACGTACTTGCATCCCGATACCACACGATGACCCTTGGTTGACCTTGACCTTGCCCACAGGACGATGTAGTAGTGACTGGAGTGGGTGTGGTCGTGGGTGCTCCTCCAATCCCACGGATAGCAATTACAAGACAGATTAGTGTCAACATTTTGAGACGTGAACTATGAGAATGATACGATATAAATATTTTAGTTATGGGATTAATTGGAGACTTTTTATAATAGATTTTTATTATGACTTCTTTTCTGGAGTAGTGTCTTATGGGAAATGGTTAAAGCTTTTTTTATGAGCAGTGAATTTATACCGGTTGCGGATCTTTAAGAACGTTCCAATCTCAGTAATATGCTACCGAAAAGACCATTCAATTCAATGTAGGTTCATGAACAAGTCGTTGAATGGTTCATGATGAAGATGAGACATTCCAGTGAAGTGACAGCATAAGCTAAATAACTCAAATGTTTACTACAAGCGTAAAAAACTCGGGTTAGTTTAGTTGTGGTTTAAGTTTAGTATTAACTACTGACCACAGCACCACCACATCAAATGTAAGAAACAACGTGCCTCTTGGATTGCAATGACTAATTTTTTTTACAGATAGGATTCATGAACATTTGACACTTTGCCATTGTATCACTCATACTATGCCAATATGCCATTGATGTGATGCAATTATGCCAATAATTAAATGATCGGATAGTGTTTCAAACCGACTCCGGCCTAATTGAGCCAAAAGAAGCCAACAATGCCCATACATCAATTATTGGCTTCACATAAAAATCTCATGCCAACCCAGATTTAGAAATCTAGAAAAAACCTAATCAAGACTTTTTTGCAGAGGTAGAGGAAAATTTTAGAAAAATTGAAAGCAAAGTCAATTTTATGACTCGCAATACTCGCATCAAGTAGAGCCAGAAACTGTCGAATTTTTGTTATACCCACCATACTCTACCACAACCGGCCTAAGGACTGAGAATGGAGAATAAGGAGGAGAACGAGTTTGGCTGCAGTGACGAAGAAGAACAATTCGAGCGAGAAGACCAATCTGGGGATGAAGGCGATGTCGATATTGCCGAATCTGGAGAAGATGAAGACGCCACCGAATCGGAGAATGATGAAGACGCCACCGAATCGGAGAATGA
>JAAXNX010000615.1:0-25866 GCA_036491905.1 Folsomia manolachei | reverse complement strand
GACTCATTTATTTCCCATCAACCTTTGACTCCCATTAATATCTAAATCGGAGGGTTGATGTCTCCAAAATAAATAGACTGAACTGGCACAAGCTTTTATGACAGCAGATACTCATCATTTAGACATTGGTTTATGGTCCTTATGCATACCGCCATTATCGCGTCTTTCACAATCTTCGAGTTCTGTTTTGTCGTTAAGTCTTTCATATTGTGAGCTTTAACTGGAGACTGGTGGATGAGAATGACAGCTCGGGATAAGAAAATCGTACAAGACAAACGATATTCGATTGTTTGTTTCCGTCACTCTTTTAAAAAAATGCCTCTTTTCTTAGGGTTCCAACTGCTTCCGCCTTTATGGCTGAATGTCCCTTTGAGTTTGTGATCCGATTTGAGTCTAAGAGCATAATGGATGAATGGGGGAAAATCGGAGGAGAAAGCAAAGGCCACCCAATTGGTGACAATGGGAATAGGATGCAATTCCAATTGAATCGGGTTCCTCTTAAGGGAACTGGTAAAGGAAATGAAGATGTATGTGTGACAGTTGCAAATTGTCGAGTCAAAAGTTTAGATGCCATTCTTTCTTGTAGACGTAATCCGTATCCAGTAAAAAAAAAGAAAGTTCGAAATTATTTGGGCAATTGCAGCTTTTTTAATAGTTTCATGCATTGTTTAATTTGCGCAATTTCATCACAGTCCAGATGGTAAAAATGTTTAAGAATAGATTGATAATGAAAAAAATGTATTAGGAAATTATTTGTCAGTTGTTGTAAGGCACTAATTCATCGCATCTCTGTTTATTTTACCAACATTATTACATCATTCCACCCCAGAGCGAAAGGCGAGAAAGCATTTACACTACTCTGAAGAAAATTAGGCAGAAGTAAGCAGCAGTAGCAAGCAACAAGGTCTACTCCTGCAAAAAACAGGCATCTGAACCCGTTAAGGCTTTCCTGCAGTGTAAAGTGTTGGTAGATTATACAGTGTTGGGTGAAAAAACACGGTAATTTGAGACTCAAGTAAGACTCGGCATGAATATCTCTGGGTTGGTGGCTTTGGCTCACAGTATTTCAAACTTCCACGGGGGTTATCCTACCCTACACTTTTTTCACGTCCACCCAACCACGGAGACATTTATCGTTGCTGTACTTGAGCTTATGCTCAACTTGTTTTGTGGTTCATAGAACTCCGTCCAACCCAACTTTTACATAGTTTTAGTTAGTGGTGGGATGAGGTTGCCTTTTCTTGCAGGAAGGCATTTGTTGTATGAAAATTTCTTTTTAGAGTTTGGCTCGCTGTGTTGTCTCTCGTGTGCATCCCACAACAATTCGAGAGCAGTTAAAGTTAACTGAGGTTAGCTGAGGCGTACAAATATGTTGTTGGATACTATCTCCGATTAGTTGTTTCTTTTCCTGCACGCAATATTCTACTCAGCTTCACAGTTAACTTGGTTTCATGAGGATGGCGGACATGTTGTTGTAAAATGAGTTATATTTTCATAGATTGTGGATCGTTGCTTGGATGGAATCACGAATTGCAGGCGTGATTCTTCAGAGTTGGTATGAGATGAGATAGATGACAGAAACAGCTCTCTTATGGGGTTTGATGGAAAGCTGGTAAATGGTGGTGCCAATTTGGTTGGGATGAGAAAAGATGAGCAGATAAGTACCTGGATTGAATACCACTTTCTCCTGTCTTCATAGATGATTTGATGTCCGTTTATGTCCTTTTCCAGGCCCACCCACGAATTCTAGTGTGAATATGTTTTGCATAATGGACGGATTGATAAGCTGTTAGTGGATTTGTATGTGTGACGTTTGAGAAGTAAATTATTAGTATCTAATTACAAATCGGAGAGGAATTCAATTGAGTCTATCTCCTGGATCTTGTCGGTTTAGAACAATTTAAGGCTTTTCTCCGTTCAAGGGAGTAAATCTATTATGTAAAATTCGCAATCGGATAGGGTTGTTTATAAGGAGAGGGAAGTAGGACATCCGGCCGTTTTTAAAGCAATGTTTTTATTTTCACATGCGACTCATTTAGTATTTTAACCTGTTGGATAAATTATTCATTGCACACGTGAATCTTGCGTGTTGGGATGTAATTACGCACAAAACCACTTCAAAGGCTGGGGTAAAAATTGTGATTTTATGCTCATTATATGAGATTACGGGAATGAGTAGATTTAAAACACCCTTGGATTCTAAATGAGGTCCTTCCTCTGTTTTGAAGTGGTTTAAAGAAAGTATTAAGGTTAGGGTTGAAATTTTATTCAAGTTTTTAAAATTGCAAGCTTCACATCATACTTAATCTAACGTTGGAAAAAGTGGCGGATGTGGTTTACTAGAAAAAATGTTTTGTCGAGTTTTTTTATTAAGGAGTAACACACCATGTAGCACTTTCTAAGAATGCTAATTGTAAGATAAACTGTAATTGCATGCTAATTCAAGAATTGTGAAAGTTGTCCGGAAAAGTTCTGGAATCTGAAAAAAATTGAATGTGCATCCTCCTGGAAATTATGGAAGGAAAGTTTTTAGTAGCTGAGTTTGTCATTTAAAATTTTTAAGTCATCATTTGTTTGCCTCATGAGAACATTCTTCATTGTACATGACATTGAATCCAGTTTCAGCATGAACTAACAAGTTAACAACACTCGAAATTGACAAACCTCTACCTGGAATAATTCATAAGCTTCTGTTCTTTTACTAAATAACTACCTACACAATGAAAACTATATTACTCACTTTAAAAGCGGCTGAATTCGCTGGCGGATGAGAATATAAGTCGGTAAAAATTGGATATTATAAAGTGTAAGCATTGCAAGTGTGTGAATGATGATAAGGGCTGCTCAGTTCACACAGGCTATAGGTTGTTAACTGCTAACTAAAGTATTTAAGGTTCGTTCCCCTTGGAAAAAGTAAGCGATTCATTCCGCTGCTCAGTTACCTGTTCCATTATTGCTACTTACTGCATTCATGCCATGGCAGGGCATAAAGAAAAGAACGGATGGATGGGCCAAAGTTAATCCTTAACCATCACCAACCAACAAAGCAACAGCAACCAGGAGATTTTTGTCAGGTAAAGGTGTGTAATGCTGTAGTTGGTTGTGGAGGGGTTTGCTTGCATGGTTGGCTTGGTTTGGAGTTTACTGAGCAAGAAACATCAGAACGAGAACAGAACAGGAAAGTAAGCTGATATGAACGTGGAGATAAGAGAGAGTTTTTTGTGACTTTAGTTAAAGTCAATTCAACTCGGCAATGTAGCTAGATAGAGACAGGACGAGAGGACCAAACCAAACTTGTATTTACTGTTGAAGCTGGCTGAATATCCCTTCCCCAGGGTTGATAGTTTGCTGGCTCATTTATTCCTTGGTTCATGATGGAAAGAATGAATAGAAAGAGTTTCTTTCCTCTTCTGTCCATATTCTCAGATTCAGCATGTCGTATTTTCATTCCATCCGTCATAACGTGGAGATAGACTAAATGCAAAGGCGATTATTTAGTGAGGCAAATGTAATGCTCGTTATATTTTAGGAGATTAAGTAACTAGAAAATATGAAGGCGTCGTAAGAAGTTGATCTTGAGAATGTTGGCAAGTATAGTTGATGAATGTTAATGGGAGAGAAAGTGTGTGGATATTATTGTACTGGATAATGAAGATTATTTTGGAATTGATAAGTAGCAATAATCACAACTGCATTATGATTCACTCTGTTTTGGATGGACACATTACAAATGTTTCTTATCAATCTGGTCTTCATCTTTCCAGCCAAAGTATCATATTACGTATTTGGTTAGGTTAGGTGGTGAAAGCTACCTAGGAGCCCTTGAAGGCTACCAGATCTTCCCATTCCCATAAAACTCCTTATTCTGGATCCCTTGGTATTGGTGTTTTCTTTCACTTTTCTTCGACCCTAGCCATTTAAATAGCTCGCATTGTGGTTAGTTTGTTCCATGACGTTAGACAAGTAAGATTTCACCCAGCAGAGTTCCTCATACCAAAGTAGCTAACTGCATTGATGTATATGCTTCATGGGAAGGGATGTAGGATGGTGGTATGCATCGCCTAAACACAAACTTTTTCTATTGTTACACATCACGTTATGCTATGTTGTGGAATGGTAAAGTATTCGTTTGGTTGGGCTTGATGATGGCAAGTCAGTTCGGTTACACTCACTCAACAGATTATTGACCTTACCACAACCAAGCCAATGCAGACACAATGTTGCTTTAATATTGTACCCAGTTGCGACTTGGTTTATCATTTAACACATTTCATAAGAAGGAAATACTTTTTGGATAACTTTGGAGAAATGAGGAGTAGAATAATCCCACGACTTTTTCGGATGGCAACAGATTCCAATTTGAATGCATTTAAAAATCATGTAAGATACCTAAGCATTATAGTGCATGGAGTTGTTTAAGGAAATAGGTTGTAAAGTAGCCATTCTACAACTGGTTTGTTTTATTGCTATTTGCTGACTTTCTCATTTGCCTATATGGGTGTGAGTAACTACTGCATTATATTTATTCCTTCGTATACTTTACCAGATATTGATTTCAACTCCATTGTAATGCAAATAGTTCTATTTGTATTCGGGGAGGAAACGTAAATCCCTGTTTTTATCAAGGTAAATGCGAAATGTAATTGTAAATTTGTAAATCAAAGTGTAATTGATAGCTAGTTTTAACTATTCTCCTTATATTTTTTATTAAATTCATGGTTTTACTATCAAGACAGTAATATCTTTTCCGATTGATTGCAATTTTCTGCAGAATGCTAGAAATCTTTGAATATGAAAAAATGCGAGAAAGTAAAAATGTTTTAATTGACGTACACTAATTTTACTTATTTTAGCCATCTCAAGCAGCGATAATAATATACAAGTTGTAGAATCTCGTAATGGGCTCGAAAACTTTCTTCTATAGTTTTAGTATAAGCTGCACGAGTTAGATAGCAAACTTAACTTTAAAATAAAGCACTTGACCCCTCAATCATTATGAACGTAAATTACCATGCTGCGTTTGTCTACAGAGTAAATGTAAGGTTGTAACCGAGAAATAATGAGAAATAAGTCATTTCAGCTCTCCGGAGAAAAGCCTTCCACTTTTCCCCGGACTGTTTTCTGTACTGTATCATCAGTATAACTTACTACATATTTGTACCACGTTATTACAGGAAAGTCACCTTCCTCCCCGGTAGTGTCATCTCCATTCCCGTCTAGTTTGGAGGCAATACACATGGTCATACTACAACACTATTACTTGACTTTTCTTCAGTACTCGTGTAGAGCATTCTGTGAAATACTTAGCACCCGAATCCTTCCCCACATTTAGTTAGAAAGACACAGAGTATGAATATGTCTAGAAAAAGCATTCCACATCCGTCATCATCATTAGCATTAGGCTCGTATTGTACCCAAGTTAAAAGGAGTTGGTTTATGTGGTGAATCTCATCTCATTCAAGTAGTAGTTAGTGAGCAAAAGGCAGTGCAATTTCTCTACAATTCTACAGATATTCCATTGCATTCTCTCCACTACAGCAGTCCTTTGCTATTGGACTTAATAGCCAAGTTTTGCTGTTTTATTTCCTAAAGTGACTGACACAACTTTCAATCCTAGAAGAAGAAAGGAAGTCACAGGGTTTGGTTTGACTTGGGTGGAATTTAGTTGTGTGACAAGAAGGCAAAGTAAAAGAAGCCCTATTTGCTTGCTAGCCTTAGGAGAAGTTAGTATATTACTTACGCCTTATTTTGCTGAAGGAAGATATCCACTGGTTTCTTGTAAGATTTGATAGTTGTGTCACAAGAAGGCAAAGTAAAAGAAGCCCTATTTGCTTGCTAGCCTTAGGAGAAGTTAGTATATTACTTACGCCTTATTTTGCTGAAGGAAGATATCCACTGGTTTCTTGTAAGATTTGAAAAGTAAAGGGGTGAAGTTGTTGGAGTGGAGAGAGTTGGATTCTCACAGCAAACTCTTCTAAGGGGTGATGGTGATGGTAGAATGGAATAGTTTGCTACGGTATAATATTATGGAATCATGTTCAGTTCAGCCTTTGCTCTCCCAACTCTCACATATCCTGCGTTCTGATTGTGATTTCGTATCACTTTACAGAATAAGCATAGCACACACATTGTGAATTGGGCAAGGAAAAAAGTAGAAAGATTGTGTGCAAGTGGATCGCTACATAATTGCGGAATCAGTGTCGGAATAGAAATGGAGTGAGTGAAGGGAAACTGTTACCAACATTACATTCTGGTTCCATTCATGCAATAATTGTTTGAACCAATTTGGATGGTGGTTGTGAAATGTCCACTCTTTATCTGGTGTCTCATTTTATCTAATCTGCCAAGGGTCTTGGTTTATGTTGGTGGAGTGAAGACAGAAGGAAAAGAAGTTTTATATGTTTAGTGGAACTCCGCATTAGAATTGTTCTCGGCTGCGTAGTGTTCTTAACTTGGGAATTGTTGCGAATATATAAGATTTATCTCACGGCGAAATTTTCGCTCTTGTTGAATCAACACTGTTGGTAAACAAGTGGTTTACCTGTGGCACGGATATAGAGGTCTAGAATAATCTGTGCTCTGCTTGTGGTTCGCAATGTTAAGTTATTCGTTTAGAAAAACTTTTACATTCTATGTGTGCTTTGAAAAAGTACTCGGCAGCTCCTTGCGTAGTGTGTCGAATAGTGCAGTGAACCATGAACTTAGCAGAAAAATGGTGAACTAAATTGAACTGAACATTGGTTTGGTGGTAAATGGGCTTAAGAAATGAATGATGAGATGTGTATGTGCCTTATTGAGAATGAGACCTTAAATTGCCTGCATTCTTGTGCTCGCCCTTATGAAGAACTCCATAAAAGTTTCGAATTGCATGAAACAAGAAAAAGAAGTTTCCGGAAATAAATTAATTTCAACAACTCAACTTCAAACCGATTAAACCTCATTCATTCCCTTATTTACCCACTTTTAACTCACATCCGTTGTTGGAGGTTCTCTATTTTTGTCGAAGAAGAGAAAACTTTGAGTGGAATTTAGCCTGGAACTGAGCTCATAATATGAACAGTCTTCTACAGTTTCTTCCTTCCTGGATCTTAGCCCATTGTATGGTCCATTATCTGAGAAGATAGACAAGAGTTGGATCCGAGCTTTGCTTCTTAAAGGAAAGGATGCAAGTTAATTGAGTTGTGCTCCTTTTGTTTGTCTTGGTCTCCAGTTTCCAAGCGTCAAGCATTGACTCCAATAACTTGCTTTGGAACCTTTTTGTCTCCACGAGTCTAATCTAAATATTCCCTTGCGTCATTTATTTTTCACCCTCCTCATTTACAACCATCAATTACAAAGATGATGGTGGACTCGGGGCTGTCATCTGTGGGAGCATCGCCGACAAAGTCTGGAAACAAAATAACGCTCCCACCTGAATTGACCTCACATTCTTCATCTTCTTCGGGGAATTTGCAAATATTTAGTTATTGGGTGAGCAATGGGAGTGAAAAAGGGAGTCGAAGCTCTCTACAGTCATCGATAAGTAACTTATCTTTGGGTGGGAATGAGGGTAAAAGTTCGGGTAAATCGGATAAGCCTCTGGGTAAATCCCATCGGAGGGATTTGTTTGAATATTCCACACCCGTTCCGACCCTGTTAAGTGAGTCTCCGGACAATAATAATGAAGGTGATAAGGAAGATTTGAATGAGGTGACAGACTTAGAAAATGAGGGTGGTGCAGATATATCTTGTGATAACCTAACTAAGGAGGAGGACGGTAGTATTGTGGATTCGGTAAAGGTGGAAAAAGTTGGGGATGAAAACTGTGATAATCTCTATTCGCATGGGAAACAGGGAAGTGAAGTTTGTCAAAACAAGATGCATTCATCAATTGTCAAGAAGGGTTCAAGTGGAAATGATAAGGTTCAGAAAATACAAGACGAAGCAGTTGGGGAAGAAGAAAGCGGTTCCGAGGATAATGATAATGTATGTACCATTTGTATCACCTTCTCTGCTAAAAAAAATAATAGTTTCTGGTTATAAATTTAAATTTAAAATGGAAATTAGTTTGGGTCGAAATTCTAGGGTCGGGTTACTTGAAGATACATGCGTTTAGGTGGGTTGTAAACCAAAATTTCGACTGGGGCAAGGAAAATGAGAAAGTTGAGTTGAGTGAAATGTTTGCTCCGACACAACGCACTTTCCCCTCTTTTCAGGGAAAGTAGATTCACATCCACACAATAACTTCCTGTCGGGTAGAGATTCACTTATACTCAAACTCAATGAAGGAAAGCGTTTATCATGGTGTTACACTTACAAAATTTGTTAGTGATAGAGGTTCTTTCCTACGGGCAACTTGCCCGGGACATGATCGCATGGTGGAGAAAATAGATGACATGAGGGAAATAAAATTGTTATACCTTTTCTTCTAATTCATTTTGTATCATCTGAGATGATTTGAAGGATAATTATTGGTTATTTTTGTACACTCTGAAAATTGTACACTTGAGTTTAATATGTTTATTTTCCGAATGGTAGACATGCTTTGTGTATGACGGATAACAAGTTTTGCACTTTCACCTTAAAGCAGTCGGTCTTCCTCGTCTGTATGTAATAACCTGGTTGCGCTTTGCAACCTGATTCTGCCGAGCTTATAGTTTTCGCTCTTTTGCTAACTGTTTCCTGTCTTTTCGACCGCAATTATGCGGAGAAAGTAATTTAATAAAAACAAATTATGGCTGCAACATCGTTGTAAACTACCTTCAACTTCATGACAAAGTACGTACTTTACATATTCAGTTTGGTTTTAAATGAGTGTCTAGTGAGTAAAACCAATTCCTACACACTCACTAAAGTAATAGAGGTGGTCTATGCTGTAAAATGGGTCGTCTAGCACACAACTTACATTCGTAGGGAAATTGTACTTTAGTGTTCTTTCCCATTTTATACATTTCAAGTGCATAATAATGTTGCAGCCAGCAAGTAAGCTGGTTGAGTCGGATAAATGGAGCCGTTCATTCACAATTTTAACTAAATGTACATATTGAATTGATATCACTTCGAACTTTCATTACTTGCTTCAAGTTGTAGTTTTAGGTTTGATTTGATTGATCAAGATATAAGAATGTTGAATTATACACATGTCCATACCACATAGACCTTGGGTCATACGTTTCTTACATGACTAATAAAATGACGTGGGTTTGGTTAAATCTATCCACCATGTAGTACTTGGATTAAACGTCTGGCAGTGGAGAGGATTAAGCAATGCAATATACTTCTTGAAATTCAACGATGTCATACGATGTTTTAGTGTGGTGAGATACTACTGAGCTAATTTTCTGTTATAATACTACTTTGTATTCCCTTAAGAAAAACAGTTAGTAAATCCACAACTGTGTGAAAGTATCCTGTTTGCAATTCTGTGAAAATTGTCGGAAAGTGTTTATATTTATTTTAACGCCTCAGTGAGGAAATATAGTATTTGGTAACAGTAAAATGTTTACTTCCGCGACCACTTTCCCCATTTTGCATCATTTTGTAACCGAAGAAAGTTTGGGGCTTGAAGAGTTTCTTAATAGCAAAATATTTCTTTCTCCGCTGAATTATGAGGTAAATAATTTTCTGGTGATATTGCTCATTTTAATGCTACTATCTTTATTTAACTGTCTGCGTAATCTTTGAAGTAATTTGTAGTTGGTTTAGAATAGGAGTTTGAAGGTAGAGACATTTTCTTCATTCTTAAAGACCTTGGTAAGGAAGGATAGCTTTACTAGAGAGAAAAAGACTTCAAAGGGTTTAATGGAGTAGCAATAAAAGTTTATTAGCACGAAGGGAGAACAGTGACGGTAGGTATAATAAAATAGGTGAACGCTAAACTACATCTTGCCCTGTTTTGTTCATTCCCTTGCTTACTAAGCAATGCTTAGTGAAGTGTGGGTTGAAAGTGAGATTTTACAAATTTCAAACGCAAAAGTTTGTCGGGACGTAAAATCATGACACAGACGAATTAAGGCGAGTAAATGTTTGTGTTCAGGGTTTATTTTATGGCTTGAAGCGAGAAGTGTTTGAGTAAATTGAATTAGGATTTTACACTTGAACTTCACCAGCCACGAATTAAAATGTTGGGTTTATAAATTAAAACTTGGCTACGAGAAGATGAATAAGAGAATCTCTGTAAGGTGGGAACACGCACATATTTTTGTGCAGGAGAGAAAGAAGGATAGAATTCCTAGCATGTTGACTTTCTCTTTCCGGGACTTGTTAGTTTTGGTGTGAACTTTCTCCTTCCTTTTGTTTCAGGCTTGCATGGTTAAAGAATGATTAGTTGTTGGGATGGTGTAAATAGAAAGCTGTCAACAAATGAGAAATTATCTGGAACAGAAGTACTCGCAAGGTATTCTGAACACCTTTCAGGAAGCAGGACAGCTGCAAAGTTTTCCGTAATGACTTAGCTCCGGAATAAATTTTTGGTTCATTTGTCTAAGCTAAAAAGGCGGAATGATTCATTACGATTATCGTCGAACTGTTAATCTAAACAATTGAAATATTTGAAACAAGAGAGATATGGAACTATTTAGAAGTTTTAACAGAATGAGTTTAAATTATATGTTTGCATTTATTATTATTAATTACAGGAGTCGGGAGTTCAAACTAATCAAGTTAAAAGTGCTGGAAGTCAAGCCAAAGAGAGAAAGTCGGGTGGAAGCTCTGCTGCTCATTTATTTGGTAAGTAAATCATTTGCCTGAATTCCTCCATCTATTAACTACCTCCTCATTTCTCGTTAATTTATCAGAATTTATCTTCAAAATATTTATTTCTAAATCAATTTCGCAACAGGAACCGTATATCAGCCTGCTGGACCATTAATCGAACCCCACAAAAGCCCCTCGTCTACCAGCGTCCTTCCTGAAACCGTGAAACTACCCCCGGACCTAAAAGTGACATATCAAACCCACCCACCAACCTCTAACCACCCTCCCTCAGCCTCCCACCCATTCTCCGGCTCCAAGAGTGGGAGTGGCAGTGGCAGTAGTCGAAATAAGCATCCTGCTTCCACATCTTCTTCCTCCTCCCATCACAAGGACAAGTCATCCGGACACATTCTTCACCAACCGTACAAATCATCGACACAATCCGCCTCGTCATCCTCCCGACAACAGAGTTACTCCTCCAGTACAAGTAATGCCGCAGGATCCAGTAGTTCAGCGAGTAGTAGTTATGTGAATATCGTCAACCCAGCCACTGCAACAGGCTCCCCATTACTCAGTCAAGCAGCCATGTCACACGGTCATGGTCATCATAGTGTTCATCACCTTTCCGCATCTCAATCCCAACAACTTCCCTCGGCTTCTGTTGGTGCTCCATCCGCAGGCGGGTTGTTTTATTCCACCTCAACAGGATTTGCTCCACATCATTCCCCTTTCTCACCGAATAAGTATCCGATGGTGCCTGAGTCTTATAGGTGAGTAGATCTTTCTGTATTGCATTGCATCCCACTACGCAGCGCAGTCCACTCATAACTCAACATGTTGGGGCACGATACAGTGACTTTCTTTTAGGGAAAGTGAGGAGGAGCAAATTTAAGAGGGTCTGACTGAGACGCATTGAATTTTTTTGGGATTTAAGACGAGTTCTACTGCTTCTTTACAGTAGTCAGTTAGAGATTTCTAGATTCTTAGGTCGGGTCTTTTTTTATACGGGTTTTGAGACGGTGAAAGACTTTCATTGAGTGTGGAGTGGATTCAATTTGTTTTTAGTGAGTCGTATTTTGAATGCTGACGTGCATGGTGGTAGGCATTAAATTATCTTATCAGTATGAGCAATGTCTGATCACCCAGAAAGGCGCTACGTGCACACATTGTCCAAAAGTATAAAATGCGTCATACTTATTTTAGTAAGTGTCGCATTACCCTTTACTCCACTCTTAGCTAAGCCGTGTCATAGCCTAGAATGGAGAACAATAGCTAATTAAGTAGGTGCCAGGGTTCTGTTAAAAGGATTTGAAAGTTGATTGTGTTTTTTATAAATTCTAGAACACAGTCCCCCTACCAAAATTCCTTTTTATACCCGTCCGCCACCCCAGCCCAGCAACAAACGCAACAAAGCTATTTCATGACTCCTTTCTACACGCCGCCACTAACTCCAAATTCCGGATTGGGGACCGTTGTAGGAGGTCATCATCACCACGGACCTCGGCCACTAGCTCTCACCCACCCATCTATTGCCTCAGCCCCGTTCTACGCCCCACAACAAAGTGCTCACTTACAAGGGATTGGAATGCATCCATCCAGCTATCTTGTGGCGTCTCCACACCATTCTCTACAACCTACCCCACCACCAGGTAGGTAGGTACTTGAATGATTTTCAAAAACCAATGTTGTATGGAAAGCCAAATCATTGAATTGAATCGAATTATAAGAATCAACACATCTCTTTCTTGCTATCCTGATTCATGACATCATTTCCTTGATTATTTTGAATTAGAGCTTGAAAATCCAAATTCCAAAAAAATTAGGCAGTCTTTTCTAACTTCCTACTTTCACCCGCTTTCCAATGTATGTAGTTTAGCACTGAATATCCTCAAATCTAAAGCATTGTTGGATAATTTTTGACCTAGCTGGAGTTGGGGGTGGACGGCTTTTTCCTCACAATCCGTCTACCCAGCAAGCCTGCCCTACGGAATCATGTCCGCCGAACAGTACCAACAACAACAGCAGGCAGCCGCAGCAGCAATGTGTTTCCAGCGGTTTGCATCCGGCCCTCCCCCATGAGGTGGGAGGCAAAACCAAGGCCTTATCTTCCCGTCGTCCGCGTCAACCCCCCATATTTACTGAGGGCACTCCCCCAATTACTATTCAACTTCTGAGTGCTGGTCAATATTCTGCAGATGGGAATCCTTACGTACAAGGACGCCAAATGGAAAGTGCAAAGACTTTCACCGAACAGTATTCTCTGCCGGATGACATTACAATAACACCCATCATAGTCAACAATAGTAATAGTGTTAGTAACAGTAGTAGTGCGTTGTTGTTGAAGAATACATCTATATCTCTTATAAGTCCTCCGACTAATTCCCCGAAATCTTCGGCGCCCAATAACCCCTCGCACGCCCAGAATAACAGAGCCCATTCCGCAACCGCAGTCAACTCTAAGAAGAAGGAGAAGGACATTGTTCATGTGATTGGTAAGGGTTGACATAATATTTGCAAATATTTGCAAAAATGGAAACACAAAGATTCAAGTAAACTAAGTTTTCACTCATTTTTTTATAGATCCCCGAAGCGGACATAAAACCACCATTGCAAAACATATCAGCAATCGAAACCTTCTCGTAAAGGGTAATGTGAACAAGAGTCCAAAACCTGGAGTAACCTCCACCACCACGAACCCAGCCGTTGGTGTCAGACCAGGGGGAGGAAGTATGAAAAAGATAGGGGTTGGAAAACTCAACCCAGATTTAGATGTGATAGTAATCAACAATAACGGAAGTAGTGGTGGTCCCGACTGTGATGATAGTATCACAGAGAATTTAGCACAATACAATTTCGCTGTGGCTAATAGAGGCAAAAAAGTGGTAACCAACTCCATGCAACAATCACATGTTGGTAGAAAATTGGGTAAAAAGTCTTCAATGCCCATGATTCCACAGAACCTTACCCCTGCACATGGAGGAAATAATAGTAAAAGCCTTATCACCACGGGCAAGAGAGCAGCCCTGGCGGTCAGCGACAATAGTGACGCTCGTCTGCAAAGTGTACCCATCAATTACTCTCTTCCTCCAGGAATCAGCATCTCTTCTGGGAACTCGAATCAAAATCAGGGACTGAACTTGACCGTGAACAAGTCAAGGATTCAAAGGAATCACAATGACGTCGTTCAGGTTCAAGCCATTCAAAATCATGGCCAGCAGCAGTTACTGTCTTTGGGGAAAGGGAAGAAACGCATAAGTTTAAACGATTGTATTGATGAACTTCAAAAGAAACGGTTGAAGGTACTCGAAGATCCTCATGTTCCTCCTCACCTGGTGGGTCCAATACTGAAAAATCATTCTATCTTGAATGGGACGGCTGCAACTGGGACGGTTAATGGGGCAAATTTTAATGTGATATCAAAACCCAAGACACCCAAACAATTTGCTAATGCGACTCGATTCCCTTCTGCTCTCGCTTCCAATTTCAATAATGCCAACACTAACGGAGCTGTGTTTGATGGGGGTAACAATGGGAAGAAGAAATCCAATAAATTAGTACTGGTGGACTCCTCCTACTCATCAGCACGGGTTCGGGATCCACAACTTCATCGTGGAGGAACTGTGATTAAATCCAGTGATGCGTTAGCTGCTGTCAGCGCCCTGGTCGTAGATCCGGATACGTATCACTTAAAAAACGCGAGACTCGGAGATGGCAAAGGACTTAAAAATGGTTTTAAACGAGGGGGAAAATTATATCAGGGAAAAAATTTGAAATCTTCTTCATACCTTCCTCCGCGAGACATCAACTTTGTCGTGGGAGTTTCTAAGGTCAAATCGAAAGGGATGTCGTTGGAGAAGGCAGCCGCTAATTACCTCTCTACCAGAAATACTCGAAGTACGGCAGCAAATGCTAAGATACGAACTCGTAACAGGCCACAAGGAGGTCCTGGAGAGGCCAGTTCCTTTTCCAGTAACAGCCCCAGAAATAGATCAAGACTGCTGAGAAAGGGAAATCAAATCATTGGCGTGGTTGTGACGGGCCTGGGCGGAAGTTTGGGTGGCAGCCGAAGAAGTGAGAGTGACTCCAGTACAAATACAAGTAGAAGCAATTCCGCTGTGAGAATTATCAATGGAAATGTTTCTTCTTACTCTGTTCCCAATAATGGGAGAGGGGAAAGGGAAAATCGGAAGTATCCTACGGCCGCCTTTATAAATGCTGTGGCAGATTTGTACCAATACCGAAGAAATGTGTTGCTTCGTGTCCCCCGGGCTGGGGTGGGCATTTTTCCTTCGGCCAGCAGTGTCAATTTGGATAAACCTCTGGCAGGTCCTAGTACAAGTCCTGGACAGGAAAGATTGCAATTTTCTCCACCCACGTTTGGTGTTCCAAATCATAATGTCAAGTCCCTTCCAACTCCAGCAACAACGAGTGCTTCCATTAGTAGCAAGGGTCCAGTTGGTAGCATGGCGGCAAATGCGGCAAAGAAAAGAGCTATGGTTAAACCACTAAGTCCTCAAGCAATAAATGGGGCCTTGCTACAAATGGGGATGGCACGACAGCTAAGGACACC
Organism: Folsomia manolachei; assembly: GCA_036491905.1. Taxonomy (NCBI): domain Eukaryota; kingdom Metazoa; phylum Arthropoda; class Collembola; order Entomobryomorpha; family Isotomidae; genus Folsomia; species Folsomia manolachei. Next base: position 10,622 of record JAAXNX010000615.1, on the reverse strand, counting down.
GAAATGGTCGAATGGATGGAGATTTGAAGGAGAACCGTATGAAGCAAAGGTTTTTCTTAATGTGAGTTCATATAATTGGAACTTTTTTCTCGTGATTTTACAAAATTATTATTCAAAATTTCAGAATGATGATCCACCTGTTTTACGCCGATGTTATCCGGCCATGCGACACGAGGGCGGAGATGTGATTCAAACTAGAGACTGCGTCCTATTGAAGTCTGGGTCGAAGAAGAATGATTTGCCTTACATTGCCAAGATTGCTACACTATGGGAAAATCCTGCTGATGGAGAAATGATGTCGACGCTTTTGTGGTCAGTACAATAAAAAAATTCGAGTTGTATTTCTCTTTTTGTCTGTTTTTTTAGCTACAATTGTATCTTTTTAATTTCAGGTACTATCGGCCAGAACATACAGAGATGGGAAGAAGCAAAGAAGACATGCCTGACGAAATCTTTGCTTCTAAACATATTGATGTTAATTCAGTCGCAACTATAGATGATCGATGCTATGTCTTAACTTTTAACGAATATTCTAGGTGAGTGTGCTTCGACGCATATTAGATATACTAATTAATGGCACTAACTAATTTGTGTTTAATTTTTTTTAGATATCGTAAAAGACTGAAGCAATTACAAGAAGGCCTCCCCAACAAGCCTCTCCTATCCCTTGGAGGATCCGCCATGCACAACAATGCCGCCGGTAGTATTGCAAGTGCAGTATGGAGTGGTCGACCTACGGTCGAAGAACCAAATTCAAATCGTTCTCAATCGCCAGGAAAGATTTCTCCAGAAGTAGTTTTCTTCTGCAGGAAAGTTTACGACTTTCGGCAAAAACGAATAATGAAAAACCCATCCTAGCAGTTTCGATCCCGTTCAACCACATATTCCTCCTATCGTAGTGCGGTACTTTCACCGGTACCACCTACTCCACCAGCAAAACAGGAAGGAATTACCAACTCAAACTCCATCGTGGTTGAATGTGAACCCCTCCCAATACTTTCCCAAGTGCCGACAACGCAATACACGACAACAGCATCAACATCAACGCAAACCGATACACAAATTGATAATAATATTGAAAAGAAATTCTGGACCATTTCTTTATCAGTTTTAGTTTGCTAATCAAAGGCAAGCAGGCAAACATTTCCTAATCTTGAAAGAGTTAGTTATAAATTAATGTAAGCGTAAAATTTTGAACAGTCAAAAATTAGGTAATGTGTGATTAGTAATTGAAATCTGGTACATCAGCACTAATCTTTATATTGCAATTCCAAATAAGTGAAAATGTGAATAGTTGGAACGAGACCAGTCGCGATTGCCTTTTCTCAAGTTCCATGAAAGAAATGAGAGCCCTGTAACAGTATACTAGGAGGTTCAGAGTTTTATAAATTATCTGATAGTACCTAGTACCCAGAGGATCAAGGATTATTTTGAATCTTTTCATTTGTTCGATTTATTTTGTTGTCGAAACTTTGCGTTTTTGTTAAACATTAATTTTGTTTCACGGAAAGTACGTAGGAGAGGGGGCTCATATTTATCCAAAGTTTGGTGCTTTCGACATTTTCTATCCATGCAAACAATTTATTATGCATTTTAACCTAATTGCACCTTCATGTCTTATAAGAAGATAATTACAAAATGAGTGCTTCTTAAAAATTCCATTTAATTACAGATCCGTGGTTCCGTCACTGGTTTTATGTTAATTTTTATATTCAGACTTGTTTAAAAATTATTTTTAGCGAGTTTTTTTATGGAACGATAAAGTGAGTTACACACAATTTTGTTTTTATTAGTCAGTAAAGTCATAAATATAAATTATTAATTTAGCTTGATGACTATGTTAGAAAATTGTAAGGGACATTTCATTCTGAACCCAACTGAAAATTGTAACTATTATTGATTGACTATTATCGATTACTCGGCTACTTCTATTGTAATTAATCTATCCCACGCAAACACCTTAAGCACAATTAGATAAAGGGTAGCCGGACATGTTTATTATTTCTAAAGTTCGTAAATATTATACATCTTAAATTTATCTTGTACAAAAACTTGTAGAATAGATTTAATTTATCCCACGCCCACACCTGTAACTTTTTAAAAGGAAAAGAATAACCTAACTTTTCATGTTGGGTTTGTATTTTAAAACCAATTCAATCAAAAAAAAGTATAATCCACATTTAACCTGCGAACAAACCTATACATTTTAATACAAGTAGTTTACTAGAGACGAAATAAAGAATGGAGAAGGAAACTATTATAATTTTGTTGAAGCTTTTGGATTCATATGCATTTTCATATTACTTGTTATTCATGTTATTATCATAGCCTGGGACTTGGTGAGGTGACACAAGGACTAAGCTTAGATAATAATGACCTTTTCACAAATATTTACACGGTTTAGTCTTTATCTCGGTTATCATGAGGCGAGTTGTGTTTATTAAACTAAACTCATGAACATGATTCATTCATTCTACGAAATGACAGAATTCAATTCAGTAATCTACGCATCAAAAATCTTCGGTGAAAGCCGACTAAGGTGAAAGTCTACATGACGCAATGATATTGGAATATTTGTACACTTCGCAAACTTTCCAATGCCCACCTGTCAAGGTTTACATAGTCCAAATGGAGTCTTGAAGCTGCTTCATGTGGTAACTAGAAAATCTCAAAAGATAAGTTCTTATCAAACTTAAATTAAGTCACTTAATGAATGAATCTGACTAGGTACTTGGAGCAGTTTCCCTTATCCTAATCTCAGCCGCTTATGTGTCTTACTGGGCACTAGACATATTCCTTATCACGATTGCAGTATGTTTTACAATATCTGGAGCTAATCTAGTTCTCAATTGTTTCCTATCTCAAGCCTTTCTTTCCAGCAAGGCAAGCAAAGTTGTGGTAATGACAATAAAATACTAATATCCAATAAAATCTTATCTATAAGTAACCGACAAATGCACAGGGCTTCATATTTCACCTGGTAGCCGGAACCAGCCTAATCCTAACTGGAATAGATTTGATTGGATGGTCGGAATATGGTTGGCAATAATTATTTCTTCTATAGTTTCATTTTATAGATTTTTTACATAGATTTATATTTTAGATCAACACTGTGGCTTCAAGTGTCCTCGGATTTATTATATTGGAGTCGCTAAGGTTTGCTATTACCTTATCCATGATAGCTTATCAATGATAATCCTCTCCTTTACAGATCCTAACATTCGTGAATGGGACCCTATACGCGATCCATGGCTTCATAGACGCCAGAGGAGAGGATGAAGAAGATTTTTTAAGCTGGGAGGAAAGTCTTCCATTGTTACATAGGGAGACACCCACCATTGTTGTGCACACTCCTTCTTCTTCAGGATCTTATCAAAATATGTCAAGCTCATACTCACCCTCCAGTGGGTGTGGTTCCATTCAGGTGTAAAAAAAAGTCATTGTGGGGCACTGATTGTTGCTAATACTCATTTTTATGGTGGCGAGATGAGGCGAACTGCGACTTTTGGAGAAAGTTCCAAACATTGGTGAACAAGATTTTAATCAAGTTTTTAATCAAAATTAAAATAAATCAATAATTATTAATCAATCAAATCGGATTATTTTGAAGTTATTTAGTTCAATACAATTAGTTAATTGTTGGAAATATGGTTTTGGTAACGGGATTGGGTTGAGGTTTGATTTTGACAGGTTAAATGAAGGACGACTTATTTATATAAATTACCTGTCAATTGTTGGTGACGACTGGTGTTAATATCAGGCGCCGATAAGGCAGGAAGGCAGCTGGGAAAAGAATAGACTGACTGGAACTGGAAGGCAGCAATTAGATTTTTGGGTACAATTAGGTTGTTTTTTAGTATTGTTTGGTCTTGGTCACAATTGATTTATGGTTATTAGTTAACAGATGATAAGTACTGGTCGATAACTGTGTGACAATCGTCATCTTCAATAATATGGTTGCTTCAAGTTCAATCTGTCAGAATATCAATAGTTTCTTTGAATAATGGGCAGCGATTAAGGGATATTGTCCTGTAATTTCTTTGATATTCAATGGAAAGAACAATGGGTGATAGACAACATTGTCCTCCTGGTGCAGCATAAAAAATATCAATACGCAGGAAAAGTGTTCAATAAATAACGCAGTGCCAAATTAGAATGTCTAGAGGATCGCCAAATCAAAGGAAAATGGAAGGAGGTAAGAAAACGATAAAGCTTAATTACAGTTNAATGGTTTTAATTTTGTAGGGACGCTAAATCGATCTGGATTAGTGGACACGGAGGCATTCTTCCAACAATTTGAAGTCATGAAGGAGGATTATGATGCTTTAAGGTTTGAAAATGGGAAAGATTGTTTGATTATCAAATCAATATGGCAAGTAAATTGTAAATTGTCATTATTTTTATTTCAAGGAAACGATATGCCGATCTTATGACGTCGCATACTGGAACGGTGCACAGTTTGGAGCTGAATAAGGTATTATTCTACAAGTCAATTGTAAAGATGTACTTTCACTGTTCACATCAAGGCCAATGTCAAAAAATTTCGATTCTTTAATTTACAGGAAGAACTAAACCGGATAAAAACCCTTTACGATGACGCCAGCAAGGAAAGGAATGCGTACAAGCACCAATGCACTCAAGCAATAAGGTATGATGACCTTCTGACTTCATAATACATCTAAGCACCGTGTTCTAAGATTATCTTATTCTGCTAAATTTAGGCAATGGGATGCAGCCCTCAAGGAAAGAAATGAGTATAAGGAAACACTCAGCAAAGTTCAACAACAACATGAAGGTATTGTAATGTGAAATAAAATGTCACAGGATTTTAATTTTTAATATTTTAATTTTTAATATTTTAATTTTCAATATACAGAGGCGATGAAAGAAATCAATCAAGCCATGGGTAAGGCATTTTCTTTAATTATTATTCATTCACATTTGGTTAAAAAAAACATGTTTGATTGACGTTATTAAAATTTCTCTAACAGCTTCCAGAATTAAGGCCAATAAGGAAATCAAACGACTGACTGAAGAGAGCCAAGCCGCCCTTCAGGAATACTCGTTGATAATGAGTGAACGGGATTCGGTGAGCAGATATTTACATTTTTAACTATTTTCTTTTGATTTTTTATTCATTAATATATTGTTTTATATTCTTATGAAGGTTATACGCGAACTAGAAAAATTGACGGACGATCAGTTAAATTCAAAAGTTAAAGTTAAAAATTTGGAAACGATGAATAAGGAACTCCAGGAAAAGCTGACAGGTAACAAGGATGATCATTTAACTAGTTTTACAACGGGTGTGGGTCTATATTGCACTATCTTCTATTCTTTGCTGTTTCTATTCTTGTCGTCAAATCTAAATTATTTCTTTCTTTTTACAAGCTATTCAAGGTGGTGAGTTATTTCTTACTGGCTGAATTATATATTTATTGCGTGCAATTATGTTTAAATGGACGAACACATGTACTAATTTTTGTGTTTTGGTTCGTCCACTTGTTTAGAAGCGTCCAAAGAAGCAGATGTTGCCAAAATGAGAAGAGACTGGGCCTTTAGTGAGCGGTAGGTTATCAATCATGTTAAGATTTGCCATTAATCATAACATATTAATTGGTTTTGGTATATTTCATGTGATTTAGACACAAAATTGTCCAAGAACGGGAAAGCTTGAGGATATTGTGTGATCGTCTTCGAAAGGAAAGGGACCGTGCCGTTTCGGACCTGGCAGAGGCTCTGAGTGAGTCTGAAGATATCAGAAAACAAAAAAATGTTGCTTCCAAACAGCTCAAAGAATTGAAGGAAAGGCTGGAATTCGAAAAGGAAAACCACATTCATAGATTGCAGTATTTCTCAAATTCTTCTAGTTTAGAGCATTCATCCAGGGATTCTGCTATCGATTCGGATATGCCTATTGGTCATTATAGTATAAAGGTAATGCATATGATATGTTGGTCCAATTAGGATGAACTTTCCTTTAAAACAACGCATTCGTAAACTTATTTTATTAGCTACCTAACCTTCGCGGAGCTGATCACGGTTTGGTACTGGAACCTGGAGTTTACATACAACGAATCCTACCTGGGTCTCCAGCATCTAAAGAATTGAATTTGAACGTTGGTGATCGCGTTTTGTTTGTAAGCAGAATTTTTTATCATAATATTGATAAATCTAGATTTTGTTTAAGATTTAAAAGTGAGACGTTTCATTTTCTTAGATTAACGACGCACCCATTGACAATGTCCAAGATGCGATTCTAGCCCTGTCCGAAGATATTGATCCAATTATTCTAACGCTAAGTAGAAACGCTGGTCAATTGTCAAGTCCAATCAGTGGCAACAACGCTGTCAACTCGAACAATCGAGGCAAAAATCAGAAAGCAATTGCCCATGCCTCAAGCTCCTCGTTACGGTCGGACTCCGACGGTAGACGTCAACAAGGGACTGGATCAAAATCCGGTTCTGGAGGACTTCGTGATATTTTCAGAGTAAGATTGCCTAGAAAAAAGCATTCGTCTCCGGAAGAAGAAATCCTAGCCACATTGGATTCAGCCATTGCAACTGGAGCTGGAGTAGGGGGCGTAAATAGCAGAAAGAAAAGAAATAAGCGAGTTTCTTCCAGAAATTCGGGGAATGAAAATATTAACAAGAATGGAACATTGGTAAGCTCTCTGATTTGATTCATTGACAAAATTCATAAATAATGCGTGCCTTACATTAATTTTTATTTGTACTAAATCTTTACAGCCAAGGGTTATCATGTCCAGAAATTCATACACTTTACCAAAGGATAGCGGTTCATCCGGATCACGCGTTCCTCCAGAAAACCCATCGCCCTCGGCGAGTCATTACAGAGAGTCCTCATATTACGGGCAATACATGCCGGTGGGATCTGGATTGTCCAATATGACCAGCAACACGGTCTGTGTTCGAAGACCAAGTAGTGGAAAAGATCGTGTTCCACTCTCCAACATGCTTTGGGACCTGCAACCACCACACCCATCTAAAAGTGTGGGTTCAATCGCAATGGGTGGAACTGGAAACATGGGAGCAATGAACAATTATGGGTTTAATAATAAAAGCCTCACACTTGCTGGACATGCTGGACATGGTCGGCCTATGAGTGGTGGGCTAGCTTTGGATCATCATGCTGGACTTCCTACTCATCCTCATCACAGTTCTGCTCCGCATCATCGTTATTCGTTTGGAGTTTTTGATCCCAGTCCAAGTTCTTCCAAACTGGGAGGAAAGGGGTAAATAACATTCTTGTTTTTGACAGACATACGTACATAAAAAGTTGAAAATTTAACTATTTATTGAATTATTTCCAGATCTGGTCCTGAAAGAAATAGCGTCGTCCCCACACTAACCATGTCGAATGGCTCGAGTATTGACTTTTCTGTAAAGTCAGGAAACATGGAAATTTTAGAGTATTATGTCAAAAGGATGGTAAAGAATCAAAACAATAGTAGCGAAAGTGATCACCTTGATAAACCATCTCTAGCTTTGGGAAATACTACAAAAAGCAATACAATGTCAAATCGTAAGTTGTATAAAATTGTGAGTTGAAGGTTTTAGTATATTATAATTTGTAATTACGTAATTTATTTCAGTTATCGGTCATTCCGCTGTTCCATCCAACATTAGTGGGACTAGCACACTGGACCGATTACAGAATCGCTACTCGTCACCTTACGCTGGGCATTATCATGAACTAATGGGACCTGGGGGTCCAATGTCGTCTTCAAATAGTGGACCATATCCCAAACAGCATCAGATTTCAAGCAACAACAGTTACGCATTTGAGCCACCTTTGCATTACTCGAGTCATCATTCGCGTGGAACAAATGAATCGTCTGTATCAATGTCCCATGGATCGGATGACTTACTCCTTCAACCAAGTTATCATGCTGAACCCTCTGGAACATTTCCTCGTAAAAGAGAACCTCATAGGATCCGAATTCCTTCGAATCAAAGTGTGACAAGCAGAAGTTCTGCAGAAAAGGTGGATCTAAGGAACAGTCCAATGCCCACATATCATATTGAGGTATTTGAAAGAAGTTGAAATTGTTTGTACGAGTAATTGATAACTATTGCAAACATAAACTATTATTCTATGCTGCTAAGGCGGGTCCAAAACGAAAAATAACGGTAGTTAAATACTTGTCAATTGACTGATTTTTAATTTGAATTAATTTCAGTGATTGATTGTGTATTTTTTCGTGGTCATTTAATTACTTAATTTCAAAGCGACTTTGTTTGATTTAGTATAAAATATCATATTTTCTTGCTTTCGTAGGTGCTGGATCCTGGAGTCGGCTCTTCGGGTTCTTCTGATTATGGGATTTGGCCAAGAAAACCATGTCCCGGAGAACTTCGAATGATTCACATTGATAAATATGACAAATCCACGGAATTCTTAGGAATTCAGATATCATGTAAAGCTAATGGCGGAGGCGTCTTTGTCTCACACGTGACTGAAAACTCTTTAGCCTCACAAGTTGGACTGCAGGTAGGTATCACTGATTATTTGTTTTTCACATATGCGAATTAATTCACTTGTATATTTCTGTTAAAGGTTGGAGACCAATTACTGGAGGTCTGTGGAATAAATATGAGGACAACAACGTATGATTTGGCTGCTAAAGTTTTGCGAGAGTCAGGTTGGTTTTTCAAGTGTTTAATATTTATTAAATGATGTGAATGAGGCAAGTAAAACAGTTTTTAATTAATTATTAACAATGATTATTATTATCAGGGGACCCCTTAACTCTACTTGTTCAATATTGTCCGGAAAAATACTCCGTACATGAAGGTTAGTTAAACAATATTTAAAAATTACGAAATAGTTAACATGGAAGAAATTTATTTGCTTTCCAAATATGTAGATGACCGAGCTTCCACCTCTGATGAATCCGAAGGCGAATCTTCGTCCTCGCATGATAATTCATCCACAAGTGACAACGACTCTAGATCAGGTTCTCGTTCTGGATCACCAACGCCATGCAATTCACCCTGTAACTCGCCTCATCAATGCAATTCGCCTCAGTCCACTCTGGTTAGAAATTCCAAGAAAAATTCGAGTGTCCAACACAAACACTCTTTGTCCGCAAGCAATGCCACTAGCTCCATGTCAAAGAAAGTAACAGGAGGACATTCAAGTGCTAATAATAGTCTCACCAAAAGTAAAAGTAATCAACAGCCATCATCCCAAAGTAGCGGTGGATTAACCCAAGCAAAGCAACAACAAATTCAACAAGCCTTTGCTCTTTCAAGCGTATCCCAAGACCGTGAAAGGGATCGAGATCGTGACCCACCTTCTGAGCAGTCGACATTGCGTTCTACTCGAAGCAGTGGGGCAGCAAGTAGCGTTGGCGTTGCTGCAGCAGATGGAGGTGGCGGAGAAGGGAAAATGTTGTTGCAGGACAAGACTCGTTTCTTGACTCTTCCACTTATGAAAAATTCATCCAATTTGGGAATTTGCCTTGTGGGCGGAAATTTGGTAGGAATTTATGTGCACAGCGTTCAATCGGAATCTGTCGCGGATCGTGCAGGATTAAGGTATTCAATAATCTAAACGATGATATATATGTAGCCGTGAAACTAATGTAATACAACAATTGACTTTTTGTTTTATAGAACGGGCGACCAAATACTTGAATATAATGGTACCGACTTAAAAGCAGCTACTGCAGAAGAGGCAGCTTTCGAACTTGCTAAACCTTTGGACAAAGTTGGAATTTTGGTGCAATATAATTTGCAGAGTAAGCTTCACAATAAAGTTTAAGATAAAATATAATTCATTTATACAAATAAACATTTAAATTTTTAGGATACAATGAGATCAAAGATAAACCGGGCGATGGTTTTCATATCCGAGTGCTTTTCGATTATAGGACGAGTCAAGAAGGTATTTTAACAAAATCTTTTTTTTAATTTGTTCTTCATGTCCGCCTTAAAGCGTAACTAAATTAATGATTGTCATAAGATCGGTCAACTTTGACCCTTTTTCCATAAGAGACAGTAGCTTGTCCTTATTCTCCTTCTCATTCAACCAACTTCTCAACTCTGTTCTAGTAGCATCCAAAACCACTAGGTTGAACCCAAGAAGGGCTAGGACTGCAGGTACCCCTTTCTTGGCCCCCGATCCTGTTCTTGCAGGATACAGAGGTTCTCTGCAAATTGAACAACACGGAGATAAGTTTTTTTACCAAAGTCATATGCAAGTTATAATAGTTCTCACAAGGTTTTAGAAGAAGAATTTCCACCAGCGCTTAACGACCAGTTGGGGAGTAAATTAGTTTGTGCATTGTCTGGAGGTGATGTTGAATGTCCAACTTGTCGATTCAGCCCTTTAGTCAGAAGTTCAAAATCGTCCAAAATCCTTCGTTTGAGATGCAGCTACGCATAAATTCTAAATATAGTAAAAATTGCATTGCATTTTATAACATACTGTTATGTTATTCACCGTTTTCTGGAATCACAGCAAAAATTGCAAATCGTAAGAAATCTAGAGCAATTTGATCCTTTTCGCAATGATCAATAAAATGATTGTAAAGTTCTGGTTGTTTAGTCATTGTATAAGGTGGGGTCATGTTCCCAATATGTCAAACACCCCCA
>JAAXNX010000614.1:0-25877 GCA_036491905.1 Folsomia manolachei | reverse complement strand
TGCACACTGACTGATAAATATCGGTTTCACTCTTCTCAAATTGGGAATTATATTGTAGTTAGAGAACACAAGGCAATGCATTTACCTCACTGGAAAAGTAGTTTGCTACCACTATCATCACCCATTAACTAACCAACCAATGCAACATTTCTTTCTTTTCTGCTAACCCGTCCGTGTTGTCTCAGTAGTAGGGTTAAGTACCTACACATCTAAGTGACATTGTGGTGAGACAAATAATCCAAGGATGCTCTGATCTTATTACCGTTGCCAGTGTCAGTAATGTTAGGTTGGTTCTGTGTCTCTTATTACTCGTCTCTCTTTCTTGAATAAACCCCGTATCGTATCAACAGTTACATCAACCTTAAAGTCCAAGCCAAACAAAATTTGTGGAAGGTCAATTGCAACTGGCCTGGCCTAGTGAGTGAATTTTTTCAAACAAGTGCTACGCGTCTTATCATTCTTTCGTAACTTAAAGCGTTGAAATGTTTTATTCCATTGCCGAAATCTACAAGATTCAGATTTCAAATCTTGTGTTTAATAATACAATATTAGGAACTCGGTCAGTTGATGTCTGCGATATACCTAATAGTAATAGTTGTAGTAGTGAAATTTGGTTTTCAATTTGGATAAGAAGAATAGGAAGCTGGTAAACCACAGATTGCGAGAGTACGAGTTGAGGATACTCTAACCTTGAGAAACCCGGCATCGATGGATAAAGTCTCTTCCTCATTTATCTTTATTTAGCAAACCAGAGCAGACCAATGTGTAACGTAATGTAATCCATAATAGAGGTGTTCAGTCCGTGAAATGTACTTGGGTAACGCGAGCAATTACATTTCTGTCTGGAAAACAGTGTTTCGAACAATTTTTTTATTTTGACAACAAAACAATGGACTGACCATTTCGGTGATTTATAAAATGTCATCATATTCTCAATTTTTTGATCCTACGGCTGGATTTGAATTCGGGTTTCCGACAATGACCAATCACCAACATCATAATCATCGACTAGGCTCGTCCTCGTCGATAAGTAGCATGTCAAGTGCATCTGCTGAAGTGCAAATGGTTTATTATCATGGAGCTGGCGGAGGAAACTACTCAAATTACGGTATGAAGAAAATCATGTTTTTAATTTTATATGTTCTCTACTTTCCTCTTGCTTATCAACGTTGAAGAGTCGTGTAAGTGGCATATTACTGTGAAACTTTCTTTTTATCTGAAACACTCGAGGGAAAGTTGATCAAAGCCGATTTGCTCTTTTGTACTCCAGTGTGTTATGCAAGGTTGTGTCCTCCTTCGTGTTTGGTTTGGTACTAGGTAGTTTTACCACCAATGACGTGCATGTCACTTTTTTGGATAACACCTACACGAGATCAAAGTACTTACTTTCAATACGGTGGTTATCTAATTTAGTCGTGGAATAATATTCTTAGAAACTTTTCGTAATCATGAAAGTATAAAAGGAGATTGTGTTTTATATCATGGGGAAAAGTAAATTCTCATTACAAGGATTAAATAAGCTTTCTAATTCTGGTTCTGACGTACTTTCAATTCTACTAAGCTTATGATTCGGTTTATCCATACTTGGATGATGGGAGACCACGATGACAATACGATTCAGTCGGAGAATATATATATTATTTTTATGTGCCATTGTCGAAATATTAGAAGCGTCGAAACTTGAAATTAAATGCTTCTGATGTTGACATTATTCCTATTCATCGAGGGTTAAATATTGTCCTGCTGGCATAGATAAGATTTTTTTAAATTCACTACTCTACATCTTGTTATCTTTGAGGTCAGGATTATTATTCTCGACCTGCCTGCCGACCTCCTCAAGGGTTTCTTTACCGAAACCTTGAATGAATTAATAAATGCACCAGAGTGCTGTATTTTTATTATTACATTTCTTTGCAATTTCGGTTCGGTTTTCCATCATAAAGATTCCTTATAATAGAAATTATTATTCCTAATCCCATACTGAATTAAGATAATAGATGGATGTTTTTGGACGTAACGTGTCTAATGATGTTATCACATTATGAATTCAAGGTTTTCATAGACACATTTACTGGAGCTGGAAGCTGTGTCTGTTTATTGTCAGGAGTGTTCATTTGCATTCTTCTTCTACTTCTGTGCACTTAATTGACTAAATATTCACTCAAATGATTTTCTTTAATGAAGGGACAAATCACTCGCTCATTTCGCTGTTATACGACGGCTTACAGTTTTACAAATGATTCCGGCCAGATGCAAGCTTTTTGAAATAGGCATCGGTACCGCAGCGTGATTATAATTTTGTCTTTTTACTTTATCGTGAATGTTTTTCATGGTTGATTATTTTACTTTCCTGTAGATGGTGTCACATTTAACAATTTGTAGTGTAATATTTTCATGCGGGACTGGGTGTAAAAGGGTTAATAGAACTTAGATGATGGGGATGGGGAATTACAAATAATTTATGATGCTAAAATTTGATTTTTGATTTGGCTAAAACTAAAAATAATTTTTGATTACACTTGAGCATTTTGCATTCCTTGATAAATCCAATTCAGCGTACAAGTTTGTGAGACTTGTCTGCATATCACCATTAAGAGTTATAAAACTTATTCTGCTTTTTAAATTAAGATGAAATTTTGTGTTTCTGATTCAGAAATTCTGAATGACACATTGGCAAAGAAGCACATTTAACCCTTTCCACACGCTTACTTATCAGAAGGAAATACTTTATTACACACATGAACAGAACTAATGAGCGTATTACAACACTATTTGTAAATGAGCTTCGAAAAATTTTGTGAACATGTTTAGACTTATTGCTCAGCCCCGCTAAAAGTGCGAATGTAGTGTAAACGACTAATAAGAGTGTTGATTCCCAGTCATAAGGCACTCAATAATTGGTTCTGATTTTTTATCTTCTATAGTCAAAATTAAATACAAGCTTTGCTAATTAAAGTTCGATTTAGATTGTTCAGAATTCAATTAACACATAGTTATTATAATTTGTAAAATACACAAACGTAATGTAGTTACGGAAAAGCAGGAAATTCTTGAAGTATGTGTAATTTTTTTTTTTAATCTCGGCGTTCAGTCATCAATTGAAAATCCCATGCTTATCGCCTATTTATGGCAAGTCTGAGAAGCCTGTACTGTTTTATGTTTCTTGAACTTCACCATCATTGTGATTGGTTTTGGTTGGCGAGATGTAAATGGATAAATGAAATAAGTGGAGCACAATAACTTGCATAATAGGATATTGACATTGTGAACCTTTGAAAATGCGTCGTACGATTCCTGGTGCCGCACTTTTTATTGCTTAGACGCGGTGGCTTGGTTTTATTTTTATTCCTAGGAACCCATTGTTTTAGAGTTACAACTAGGCATGGATGATATTGGTTTAGTAAATGGCAGAGGAAGTCAGGCCATGGCAGTATTATTGGTCATAGATGATAGATGAATAAGCAAATGTAATGTGAACTAAATATAAATTGTACCTAACAAGCAAAGACCTTTCTTTGCTGAGCTAACCTCTGAACTCACCTTTACCAATAATAAAATGTGAAGGACGTTCGTTTCATGTCTCACTTCACTCAAGCAAGATGTTCGTATTGTTTTAGCACATGCAACGCTGTTATGCGAAATGAGGATTTTGTTAAATGGACGAACGGAATGCGACTAAAACTTTTGTGCTTATATTTTGAATGATATGATGTGCCTAGTTTAGTAGAAACCCATATAACATTTACTAACTGCTGCTCATTAGCGTTGCATATTTTGATGATTGCTACTGCTGTACCCAAGTTCATTCGTTCGTTGTATAGTTTTACGTTATAGAAAGTATCGTAGCTGGAGAATTTATGTGGACACACGATATATTGCGTTTTGCCGTCTTTGTTAGTAAGTTCGGCACACCGAGAGTTTCAGGGTGAATGATTTCATTTGACGAGCATTTTCCGTGTTTATGCACATTAATTTAATTCTTGGATTTGCTTGCTGTGCGTCGTAAAGTACCATACCATTGTTGCAATTGTTTAATTTCAATTTTGGTCAGCTTCATGCTCGTGGTTAAGGTTTATTGAATGGTTTGCGTTTGTGTATAGTACCAATTTGCAATTAAGAATTCTAATTTTTAGAGTAGACTTTTTGCTCAAATTATGTTTGTTTTATTTTTTGCCTTACTTAATGAAATGATGATTGCAATAGCAATCCTGAGCTGGAGATACTTTATCCAATCATTTGTGTTAGAAATGAATACTCATTGACCACTGCGAGTAAATGTGAGGCTTCTACAGTAAGAAATATCAGCTCAACAATCTTCACGTAACAGGATGCACATTCGCATTAAGATGCCTTGTTCCAGAATAAATGCACTCGTTCTCGATTCCCTCATCCAGAGCGGCGGCATATGCTCAATTTTATTAAAAAAGATATGTTGTCTCTCATTCTTACTTGATTATATTACGTTGTGCTGTGCAGGTAGGTACAGAAGGTAGATACACGACATGGTTAAGTTTAAGTTGTAGCTCTAACCCTGCCATCCCCAGATAAATTATAACTGGACAGGTGAGTCAAGTAGCAAAAAGTTGTTGTCCGACTGAAATGGTCGACTTTGCCAAACTCTCCTCTGCGCTGCGGAGCAAAGCAAATACGCTGGAGCTGGACGAACAGAATACTAGATTTTCTTCAGGATTGAATTTTGTTGTTAAAGTTGCTCATTCCATATCTGTGATACATTATATAATACATTGTCTGAATCTAGCGAATGAATAAGGCATTGTCTTCCAAGTTCCAACCAATCCGTGAATTTACATTTTTTGCGATGATCTCTGGCTTTGTACATCACAGCTCAGCTCTCATTGTTAATCCTGTACACACAACATGCGAAAGTAATAAGTGAGCGGATTTACGAGATTGCAGTCATGGATTGAAAGAGAGAATGGAGAGAGACTCGTGAGCATTTTGGCTGAAAAGAATTCACTTTTGCTAGCGTGGAGAATGTGATGCCGGAGGCAATAAAAGTTCTTGAATTCACCACACACCATCAAATAAACCAGCAATGTTACATCCACAGCTTGAAACATGAGGTTGGAGATTGATTAGATGCTGGATGTAAATTGTAATCAGGGACAGGTAGTAAAGGATTTTAGTTTTAGCATAGTGTATTCGAGGATAGCATGGAAAGTTTGGCCAGCAAGTTAGTCCCTGTCCCAGCTTACGACAGGTATGCTAGGTTATATGGGATGGGACATGACGTTATGAAGAGTTGGTGGTTTTGGTGATGACTATATGTACATTGAAGGTGGACGAAGTGGAGATGCAAATAATCCCCTGCGAATGAATAATATCTGTCTGCATATATGCATGCGATGAGGTTTTGGTTGGCAGAAGAGTGTTTAACTTTAACCAGAATCAGCATCAAAGATAGCATTAGTTGCTAGTTAAAGCAAACCATGTGAAATTCCCTTAAAAATGCTGTGTGCGAAAAAGCTCAAGCCCAAGGTCAACCCGGGATGGATGTACTAACTAATGCTAACCAAAGATAAGTAAGTTTAGTTGGCAAATAATGATGGCAAAGTAAGTAAAGCTGTGTAACATTGAACTGATCGTTGAACGCTTGGGAGGTTATGTTTTAATACTTGCTCATGCTGGGTTTTGGTTGATATACAGATATACTTTGCTGGTCTTTTTGTACATGAAATGTGTTGTGTTATTGCAAAGGGAGTTCAACTCTCGATTCTCGAGAGACCAACCAACTCTTCTTTTTAGTCAACACTAGTTTATCCAGTCAGTCAGTCACACCAAGAGTCCATTGGTCTTATCGTCATCGTACCACAAACACAAATCTACTAACTCTCTCTCTTGTGCTCCTTACTTACTTTAAGAGATTTGCGAGTTTTTACTTATCTTTGCAAAAATTATTTGATTGATAGCTCACCCTTTTCGCATTCTTATGCAAGATACATAAAACATCTTGCTTGTTACGTGTACATACGCTATCTTCATTCAGTTAATGGTTGGTGCTATCTAACTTTTGCAAAACTTATTTGCATGCTATGAATTAGTATTGTAGCCCAGTAAAGTCGTTCCTAAATTCTCAATCAACCGACGGACTCTAACTCACATAATATTTTATGAATACCACTCCGACATTGCTGGTCCATATATATAAAGGTTGAGGTTACTAGTGCGAAAGGCTCCGACCAAACCAAAGAAAATCGGCTCGGGGAATGTGAGGCATGTGAAGTAGCGTTGCAATACCGACCGACCTCAATATTGTGGCTAGTAGAAGTAGAACTACTCGGATAACGCATAAAAAGGAACAGAGTAAACCAAACCAAACCCGGGCGAACAGTGCCCGAACGGTGAAAACTCCGGTTCAGTGTACGTTAGAAGCCCGGTCTGTGAATTTGCAATTACCAAGTTGTGCAGTGCATGCATGTGCATTTATCGAGTTCTCTTCCCAACGCCACATTAATAAGTATTGAACCAATCCAACACTTGAACTTTGTATGTGTGAAATAAAATAAAAACCGGTGTACGTTTTACCCGTATTCCTGCATATGAGATCTGTGCATGAGAAGACACAGCAGATAAACTCATTCAGTCAATGATACTATAATTAACATACGAGTGGATTTCGTTCTGTCTGTGCAGAAATAAATAGAATAATCAGCTTTTGGCTGGCCTAATGGTGTTGAAAAATATCCTGAATAAGACCTATTACTACGTGAAGAGTAGGAAAAGAATTCCTAACCGAGATTATTTTGATTTTAATCCGTGATTGAAATAATATTTCTTTTGATTCCACGGACTAAGTATCACTATCTGACTTTGAATTCGATTCAAACTTTGAATGAAAGGAGAGCCAAGTTCATCGGCGAATGTCACTAAAGCGTACTTTGGTTGATAGTGTGTAAATATATAAAGACATTCTTTTCATCAATACTTCTTCCTTCCGTTAGTGAGTGAATGAGAGAACGTCGTTTATTTCTCCCTGAATTATTGATTGTTTGGCTCACTCCAGTGGTTTTGACCGATGCAAATTTAATGTGATTGCTTGCTAAAGGACAGACATCTAAAGTTCATACTTGTAAAGCTACACTTGACAGTGGTACATAGAAAATGACAATATTATAACCATTTTCGGAATTTGCTTCTTCACCCGTACCTGAATCCGGTGCTTTTGTCTATACTTTTTGGTAAAGGGATTTGTGAATACAAAAATGATAAGAAAAATACCAAGTACGTATATGTATCTGATTGAAAAAAAAATCCTAATTTCACTTTCAATTCTGCTCTACTGTTAACTCATCATCGATTTATGATCTATCGTCTGCCAAATGAAGAAGGAAATATAACGTATATAACTAAAATTGTTGTGTGGGATTCCCATCACATTGACACTGAGCAGTAGCTGGGTTGACTCAGACTTTTCTGCGGTCAGTCAGGTCAGTTTTTTGCACTTCAGCAGTCACAAATAGTCAATCGAACTAGTATCTGAAATTACATGGTGCTAATTCTTAGTAATATATTGAGAACTGGCCCACACCAGCTGCAAGTGAATCGAATGCATTTAATTGTGATGGATAATAAACTGAAAAAATAGTGAATAAACCGTAAATATTCTAAACTCATTGAACTTAACAAGATTACAATTTGATACATTGTTTTCTGTTGGAAATCTGCGAGGTCAGCTTAGCTGACCTGTTACGTTACCAAAATTGATTTTATATCATATTCCGTGGGGCTTCAGCCTATACAAAAATCTTCCAAAATTGCTACAAAGGTTTTTAACCTATCCAAAAAACAATCCGCCAAGATGCGGAAAGAGAAACCCATGATGAGTGTTACTGCGATTATACAAGGAGCACAAAATCACTGCTACCCCCGTTCCAGTATGACGCGTAAGTTTACATTTAAGTCTTATCTGACAATATGTCTATATACTTATGTGACAAATGGCAAAACCAAAGATTTGCAATCAATCCCAATGTATCCTGCTGACAGTTGGTCATGGCGTTTGTGTTTGGTGATAGGGCATCCGAGGTCAAGGTCTCATTGATTTACATTCATATTGCAACCCAGTAACAGATATCTGCATGCAGACATTTTTTCTTGGATTGGAATTATTGAGAGTCGGCATTGATTGAATGAAAAACTACTTTATTCAGCTGAGGGAGAGTATGTGAAGCAATGCGGTAGGGAAAGTATGTGTATTGCAATTTCTCGATTGCATTAAGATCAGATAAAACCCGAGTTGCAATCTAGAGGGAATGAATTTGGGTTATGCTTACCAGTTTTGAAGGGAACGGCTATGGGGAACATTTATCAAAGTCTTTTCGTTTAATATAAAGAAAGAAGGAATACTTCATATCCAGACTACAGTGTTCAAATTGATGTAGGTGAACAACGCCTTGCAAACAACTAGTCGTTTTCTCGTCATATTGATTGATCTTCTACCGATCGATTACAGTTTTCGCAGGTTCACAGCGTTTTCTTTGTCGATGGACATAATGTGTATTTGATGAGTTCGTTTTCGGGTGACCAGTACGAAGTTGAATTTATGAGTAAGGACTGGAGTCGCTGAACTTGACAATGCTGAAAGTACATGTTGCAAATGGTTTAACACATTTGTTAGAATAAATATGAGGTGTGAATATTTACACAAAAAGTGTAATCGATTTCCTCTCCATCCACTTTAAAATTAGTGTTTCCTTTATTTCTTTGATGTTTCATTTCCTTCATTTGTGGTAAGCTGAACCATTTTTACATTTACCGATACATACACCTTCGAATTCAGCAGATTCAAGTACACGTTAGATAAAACACATAGTAGTTCAGGCTTGGTTGGTCATATTTTCATTACTCGTGCTAGACATAATATGCAGAAAATGAACAACGACCTAAGGAATTTACACAACAGTTCTGTAATTTGGTCGCCAAAAAAGACTTTCACATTAATTAAATCTGCCACATCGTTTCACACGTCATCCGATTGAGATGACATTTGTTGTCCTACCCGGCCTTCTTGTCGTTGATTGCCAATCCATCTACCTCACTATTCGATGGGTAAATTAAATTAGTTAACTTAGACAATGCCTTAAAAAAATTCAAACTGTATTTCTAATGTAAATGCTGGACGATCAATTTGCATGAGTAGAGAATGAAATTTTTATGACTTTCATTTCATTAAAAGTGCCGACAATGTTAAGCTGGCATTTTATTATCATAATAGTTCCAAAAAATAACTTTGGCCTGATCATGCTATTCCTAAAAATTTTCCAAAACGGGGGTACAAAATGTTTTTACGGGGGAACTTTAATTTCGTAATAATATCTTAACCTTTATTTCCTTTGCTTTAGTATAACAATAGCAATTCAAACATTTATTTGTCAAGTCGTAAACGATGATTATTCAAACTGTATTTCTAATGTAAATGCTGGACGATCAATTTGCATGAGTAGAGAATGAAATTTTTATGACTTTCATTTCATTAAAAGTGCCGACAATGTTAAGCTGACATTTTATTATAGTTCCAAAAAATAACTTTGGCCTGATCATGCTATTCCTAAAAAATTTCCAAAACGGGGGTACAAAATGTTTTTACGGGATAACTTTAATTTCGTAATAATATCTTAACCTTTATTTCCTTTGCTTTAGTATAACAATAGCAATTCAAACATTTATTTGTCAAGTCGTAAACGATGATAATAGAAGCAGACGGTGACCGGAGATACGGCTCGGCAAGCTGGAAATTCTCTGGTTTCACAAAGCTATAATTTACTTGACTCTGATACGTTTGGTTTGCTTTTTTAAACGAATTAAATCAGAATCCACTCAGATTTTAAAGTTTAATGCAAAGATCATAGCAAAAAATGATAAAAATTTTATAATTCTAAGTATGACATACGTAAATTATGAAATTAGAGCATTTCTAGCTCTAATGGTTGAAATTTTGAAAACTGAGATTGAGGTATCATATATTTTGTTGTTTTGAAGTGTTGCCGAAAAAATTGGCCAAAATGCAAATAATGATAAACTATATTCGGTTGCGAAATTTTTATGTGGGAAATTTCAGTACGCTTTTTCAAATCGCAGCGCAATATACGTATTTTACTTTTTCAAAGTGGCTGAGTCACCGAAGGAATTACATGTCTTCACTATTCGTGTAGATTTAACAATAAAAGCGAGCAAAGTAAAAGTAATATAGTGCTATGTTGTATATGGATTACACTTAATGGGCTATCAACGTTCATCGTTACGAGAAGGTAAAAAAAGGAACTGCGTAATCGTAATCACCGGATAGCCTGAGGGGAAATTTGCAGAAAAGGAAAAAAACATGGAAAGGTATATTGCAGGTATTTATGACATTGGCAGCGCCTTCCTCCCGGGCATTCAACCCCTTCTTCTGGATGGATAAATAAATTATAAAGCGCACATACTACATATACGTATAAAACTTCCAGCCCACCTGAATCCAATAACGTCGTGTTCATGGCATTCAAGTTCACACTACGCCATTCATTGGGCATTAGTACCAATTTGGTAGGTGACATGGTAAATAAATCTTGATGATGATATTCATTGGCAAGTGTTTTTGTAGGTATTTATTTCTAATCTTGAGTTCGATTCATAATTTAGGCACCGAGTCTCAAACCCTACTTTGCATTACTAAGAGTTTTGCTTGCTAAAAGAAGCTCAAGAAGAAAGGTTAGTTTCAAAACCATTTGGTGGCTAAGGTTAAAACAAATAATGCACGATGTCAGTCAGTACAATGATTATAACATTGAAAATAAATGTGCAAAATCCTTTCTTATTGTTAGAGTATAGAGATCCTGGGGCTAAATTACAGCAGACTAGTTGGCAAAAAGAAAATACAATTAGCTTTAGAACATTTTCTGCAGTGCCGGTTTTCCTGATCCGACATTGAAAGTGGTTGAGGTTGGTGAACGAAAGGTTGTCTCATATTAAGCATTATGACAAATTTTCATGGAGTCAGTGGGACATAGTTACGATTAAAATGTGATCAACGTAACATTTCTTAAAACTGTATTGAACTGAAAACATTTTAATTCACAATGCAAATCAAACCTTTTGAATATGACAACAATAAATACTGGGATGTGGCATTAACTAGGATGCGTTTAGCTGTCAGTGTTTCGCTTTCTTGGAATTAGGACAGTCAGTAAATCAATATGAAATAGTGTTGCTCTCCAGCATTATTTGCCCATTATGTACCTAAAGTATACAGTAAAGGGACAAATTGCTCTCTAACTTTAGCTTGCACTCATCCCATGGCCTTGTACAATAGAGTAGGGAACATGAGTCAAAATGAAGAACTCAGTCGGGAATGGAATGACCCGAAAATGAGGTCATAGGATCTGCTCAGTGGCAGGAATTCACTCGCTCCAGTTCCGAATCCCAATCTATGGGAGGAAGCAACTCGACCTGATTTAAGGCCTTTCCTGGAAAATAGGTCATGCTCTGCATCTCGGAGGAAGAGACCTCAAATTCTCCTATGTGAAACTGGGGCTCTTGTCCAACGTGACTTTCTCCATTCCATCTCTTTATATGGCAGACATTGCTTGTGTATTTTTCATATACTGATATTTTTAATGAAAGAACGACAATTTGTGTGAGAAATTAGAATAAGACACAATTCTGTTCGTATTTAAATTGCTGGCGATTACTGCATAAATAAGTTTTCGATAAGCTTTGAGGTTACGCTAACACAATGAAGAACAAAGAGTTGGTGTCTTGCTCAGTTGTTTGAGTGAATTGATGAAGAGATAAAACTGCAAAACTGTTGGTCTCGTACGTAACTGGGTCTTTGCTCCATATTCCGAAGGCTGCAAATCATGATGTGACCTTTAACAGAGAGAGCGAAGAATTCGTTGGGAAAGGAAAGTGCTGGTGGAGAAATGGGATTTAGCCAGAGTCAACATAGTTGGTTGACGTCACTCCATGCTTGCCAAATACACAATTCCTGTAAAAATGGAGCCTTTTACTTAGGAGTTGCGTGAACAGTTACGGGGAAAGGTTACTTACCCGACCCACTGCTCTCTGTGTAGAGGGATGCATGGTTGTCTGCAGTATGTGCTTTCCATTTATGAGTATTTCTGGCATTTCATTGTTATTCCAGTCCTAGTAGTCCTTTGGTGGAATTGACTCGCCCGTGTCTTTAATGTCTTGTCATGAATTGTCCTAGGAAATGAAAGCGGAAATTAACTTAATATTAAAAAGTTAACTACCGGACGGAACACTCACTATAACCCTAGTTTTCGTGTAAGGTAATCTACAACTAAATTATTCATTCTGTGTAATTTATGCAGGTTTACACAGATGCCGACATTTTCAGTGTTACACGGTAATACTAGATTTAGCACAATCTCTTCTTCAGTTAGAGTTTGCATACAGGTATAACATAGCGAGATATATGTGGGTCCGGATTTGACATAATTCTGCCACCACCAACCAAGTTTTCTAGTGTTGGTGTAATATGTAGAATTCAACGTAATTATCGGTCGGGTCGGCGGACTCTGGAAAATCTTCGTCATGAAATGGAAGCAGAAAGATGTGCTTGTTATATGAATACCAAGCTCGAGCTGGGCAAGAATGGAAAGTGGTTTTAGCAACAAAAAATAGTAAAATAGGTTTTAAATGCCCAACTCAAGTGATCGAAAGTTCCACCCAGGCACAAGATGAAATAAAAGGATGAGACGACTGACGACTCGACTCCCACCGTACTGATATTTCATATCATGCCTGGGTTACATTGCTTTTGGTTTCGCTTGGAGGGACTGACTGATCCAAGGCCAGTGAGAAGCAAATTTTTTTTGCATGTTCCAAGGCGAAATTCAAACTCAAAGGCGTGAAGGTGACGTGAGCTGGTTCTCTCTCGTCTTTCCACTGCTGCTCCAACTTCACTCATGGAGCAATAAACACAGCTAAACCTTATTTTATAAAAGACTCATGGATGAGCAGAACAGACAGACGGGGTAGAAATGCATGCCATTGAATTCATTCCACTGCTATGCATTTACTTCAGTTTCAGACACTAAAGACAAGTTACTCTATACAGCTAAGCTGAGAACATTTAGTCAGACTCTGTTTCGACTTGTGGTTGGATTGAATCCCATGCTTTTAAACTAATCTTATGCATTCTTCAGTACGTGACTTTTATGTTACCTTTCCTGCACGGTTTGCGTTTGGTATCCAGTTTATTTATGTACTTGAATGCCAACGGCACAACCCGAGAACCAACCTTGATACTTTCTCTCTGGTCCATTCAATCCCGCAAATTATTTTATTACATGGCTGGTTGGCCATTCACATCATATCATATGTCCTGTCTCGTATTTTTGGTGGTAATGAAATTGATGTTTGCTCGGGCTGCAACCCTGTCTTATGTAAATAGATGTTAAGCAACCAGAGTGTCCAATATCAATATATTTCTAGACGTGGGTTTAGTTTTCTCTTTTTATATTAATTGTACAAGAGAAAACTTCTGTGAAAGCGTATCGGATTTCACAAGCTTTCATCATTCTCATCCACTTATTGCTTTAGTTGTCAAGAGGTGAAAGTTCTCTCTCAGTCCGGGAAATAAGTTATTCGGATCTATTTTATCTTTTGTTGGTCCACCGTACACTCACCTTCACCTCTGCAATTGACATTAGCATATCTTGATTTTTGCATTGACGAATGCATCATCATACTCTAACCTCCCAGTCACATTCTGTGCCAGGTTATTACGTGTTACATATATGTATGTAATGCATATATGCCAATACCTACTTCCTTACCTTGACTTTTCATGGAAGATAGTTAAAAAAATTTAAGTTCAGTGTTCTTTCCTAAGTCACTAGTGCTTATTAGTAGGTCGAAAATAACCTATTTTAGGACTTTGGCTGCTGGTAATACCGGTGGCAGTTGCTCAAACGTTGGTGTTTGACGTAGGATGGATGGATGTTTCAAGAAGTTTTGTGATGAAGGATTGAGTCGCTGGGAATTGACTATTTAATGTTCAAAGATATTGAAGATGAGCTTCGGAATCGGATGTCTTTTTACTACAAGGAAAGAAAGTCAGCATACCACTTAGTTCGTATCATATCGGCTCGAGTAAAATCAAGACATAACCTTAACACAAATTTGAATCCATTTAGATTAACCCAGGCCTGTCTCTGCTATTCTTGCTGTCTCGTGGACAAACTACGCTGTTGGCATTTTGTCAGCTTTTAGTGCATTTCTTTTTTTATCGTTGGAACAACATGGGGCAAGGTTTAAAAACCTACCAGGGGCGTCAACACATCTGGCAGAACGCGATTACTATTTATTGCGAAGGCTCATTATTTCCCGTATTTTTTGCCAAAAACTTACTTGTGAAATTACAAATTCTCGGATAAATGGATTATATTATTTTATTATTTAACACTTAGCAGGTCGTGCTTGGCGTCACTGTGCCACTCACTAAATTCTGTTCGAGCGTGTTCATTTATAAGAACCGCTTAGTCGACGGGTTAATATATGTTTGGGCCACTTAGTTAATCCGGCTATGAGCAAGTGTTCTGTTCTGACTGAAGCTTATCTTTATCTTGTATGATATGTGATGTCATGCATTTCTCAAGTCTATTTATGTTGTCCGTGCTTTGTTTTACCTTGACTTCACTTGGCATTTGGCATGATGAACTTTCAGCCAAAGCATGTACAAATACTCACTATACCGAATGTACTTTGTATACTAATTCATATACACCGACAAACCTCAGTTTTGCTATTCTTGCACAGAAACAGCCATGTATTTGTGTAATAAATGCAGTTATATATCTATCTCGACCAATGTAAACTGATTTAAACGCCATAAAAACACCATTAAACAATTAGAATAATTAGATCAATCAACTCTTGACTGTTTAAACTCTGTTACAGCATCAATATGTTAGGGACGAGCTGGCGGCATATGAGTTGTTGAAATCAATGCCCTTAAACTATGTGCCACTGCCACAACAATTTACAACTTGAGTCATCTCCACGTTTGCCGGCCACAGCCGTACGATTAAATCCAAGGATTTGTCGGCACCGGGGCCAGTATCTAAATGTTTACATAATGGATCTTTGCAAGGCTTTGGGAACCTCGTCCTCTTTTGCATCACATCACTACAAGTAGTGGTAAATATTTATTTAACGTAGCCGTAGCCCAATCATATTTACATAGCACCCCTAAGTTCAAAAGCAATTAAACATGCAGTAGTTCATTACTTTGTTGAGCTGTGTTTGACTTGGCCGAAATTAAAATCACTATTTCTTCAAAAACTAATCTTTGGCTGTCTGTGAGCTATGATAAATCCCTTCCCTACTGTGGACGATTTACTTTCTTTCACAATCAGTCTGCTATTTTGTATCGGATAGATATCACACACTGGATTTGTACAAATGTGTATTTGTATTACAAATTTTCATTACGAGAACGCCGCACTGTTTTACATATCAATTAATATTCACGGACTGCTCATATCCCTATATTATAAGTGTGGGATTTGACCGAATTAAATAGAGTATTACATTGAGGATCTCAGACAGAATTTTGGAATCTTTCATCATCTGAAAAGGAAATTGATTTGAGCTCAATGATATTTTCGCATGACATTGCTGACTGGTGCATCTAAATTCGCCCCTGAAAACTTATTTCAAGTGCAAACATGCTAAGCTGGAGATAATGTGCTTACTAAAAAAATTAGTAGTGGGTGACATTAAAGATATGATTTGGTTTCTGAACATAACTTACATGAAGGCCACACACTTAAGTAGTACGGTTGGTACTTAATGTTGTAATGCGATTTGTCCTAGTCCGGCAGGCTTCTCCTGCTCCTCATTTATACCTCCATTAAAACCGTCCAGAAGCAGACTTGTGAAACGNCATGAAGGCCACACACTTAAGTAGTACGGTTGGTACTTAATGTTGTAATGCGATTTGTCCTAGTCCGGCAGGCTTCTCCTGCTCCTCATTTATACCTCCATTAAAACCGTCCAGAAGCAGACTTGTGAAACGAAATAAAATGTAATGAAAAGTTAACAAACATCATCGTCGTGTTAATGACTTGACTCTTCTACTATCACGATTGCGCTATTCCACTGCAATTTATATTGCAAACATGATTATTATGATGGAGGCCAGCAAACCACTCCAACAAAAACATCATCATCTCATTTTAACAACAAACACAAAGAAATTAACATTTTTAAGGCTTGTTACGCTCGGCAGCCG
Organism: Folsomia manolachei; assembly: GCA_036491905.1. Classification (NCBI taxonomy): domain Eukaryota; kingdom Metazoa; phylum Arthropoda; class Collembola; order Entomobryomorpha; family Isotomidae; genus Folsomia; species Folsomia manolachei. The sequence goes on along the minus strand of JAAXNX010000614.1, from coordinate 9,616 downwards.
ATGAGGAAGTTTCATTAACTAAAGAAACGAGACTTGCTTCCAGAACGAAAATTGGTCATGCGACTTATCAAGATTTACGACTTGTCAATTTATAGATAAGTTTTTGTATTTGGAATTTTAACTTCTTTCATGCCTTTCAAAGGCAAGTGCTCTTCTAGTAAGTTAGTATAAAGTTCCAGTAACTACTATGAATCGTTTATAGCTCGGTATATTTCTAAATAAGGAAGGCATGTTCGTATTTGTCAGTAATACTAAAACATACACCAATATGGGTAGGTTTATTAGCCATATTTTCAATACAGCGATAAGATTGGGTTTCTGTGTGCATCTTCAAAATGAAGAAAAGGATTTTTAATGCCTTTGTATTTCGTTGATGGTCTTCTAAAAGTAGGCAAAATTCAGTAATTCTTTATGTATTTTTAGTTTTTCATTGAATCTATCTGCAAATTCAGCTCGGTTTCCTTATAAATGGCCCGATATCAACACCTAAGAAACAGTTGGTGAGGTAATGATCTAGTTTTTGAACTCTGGTCCATTTTTAACAGTTTTGTATACATTGGGAGAGATAGAGGGTGGTATGGCGTGAATGTTAAAAATACATTCTGGCTGGAAAAACTTTTGGCTCAACACTTCAATGTTTTTGACTCAGTTCTCGAAACTAAACTGCACTTAACTTTCAGTATGTTTCTTGTCTCTCTGTTTTTAACAGGGGAAAAGAGGGTGAGAGAACAATGATCTTTGTAACTAAATAGCGAATGTCTGCAAAAATCTGCGATGCTTTTATTTATAATTTGCGGAGCGGGCGGAAACGGTTCTGGCTCAAAGACAAACAGTCGTTTCAATACTTGATATTTTAATATTTAATACCAATATAATGATGGTTTTGCCATATTTTTTGTTTCTTCCCACCAGCCATTTGATTGCTTATTTATTTCATACAGTTCAAATTAAGTTTTTCCAATTTGATGTAAAATTGAAACAGAAAATTAATTATGGTGCGTGAATTCGGAGTGAGGTATAAAATAAAGTGGTTATTGACACTTGGCGTTGACTGTCCAGATATATCGTTTTATTATCAGTACGCTGTCCGTTAATTGCACTTATCTTACTGGAGTCGTTGATCTGTTAACCCGAACACATGGAACCACCCACACCACTCTAGCTGTCGTATCTATATTCCGGTGTGATCGACTGCTTTCTGTAAACAAGCACAAATCCGAAGCAGGCTGTAGTGTATGCAATAACACCGATTTATGTTGGGTTGTGTATCAGAGCCCCCTGGATAAGATAAGATGTGCAGACGCTTTCTTATCTCGGATTTGATTGTGTAATGCAGTAAATTAATAAAAATTTGGACAGGGCAGCACGGCATCGGTCCACTGATAAGTGAATTCATATGCATGCAATCATCTCGAGCTGTGATGAATCTGAGTTGATCTCACTGACTGATAAGTGTATCCTCCCTACTACCCATGTTTGATTGCAGACAACTGTACAAATGAATCGTAATTAATCACAGGTTTTGAGGTGAGTTGATCGGTGTGTATGGGTTATCACAAAACAAATAAACTCGTTGACTGGCATTCTCATTGATTTGGAACCCACAGTTCAACGAATTTGTGAACTGCAACTTGCATCTGTTGGTTTCAAAAATTCAATTATAATTGAATTTTGCACACTGACATTGTGCCGATTATTATGTTGTGAGAAGTTTAGTGAAGATTTTGTTACATTTGTCAATATTTATATCCCTTGTGAAATTTTTAATGCCACTGCCGATTTTCAACTTTGATGCAAGGTAATTGCAATTCTGTATTATTTTAGTCTAGGGGGCATCACATAAGTCCCCCACGTTAAAATCTTTGGAGTAATACATATTTAAACATTTACATAATTACTAAGTGTGTAATAACGTCATTGTTTTGTCGCCTGTGAATAATCACAAGTGACAGCATTTAACCACTTGCCTTTTGAATATTTCTTAGCTATAAAGTTGTGGAAAATGCATAATTTCTCCAATCAAACCAGTTTGACAGTACAGCTGTTTTTATTTAACTTGAACTACATAGATGTTGTTGTTGTTCCTTCAGTCTATAATAATTTACTTTGAAAATCAACTTTGTTGCTTCGTCTAACTCATATGAATTTAAGTCAAGAGTTAACATCTTCGGATCATTATTGTTTTTCGTGCAATTCTTGCTACACAAGGCATTTGTTCTGAACCGATATCATGATTCTATTAGATATTTCGAACTTTCAATTTTGTCTTCTCTGCGCTACAGAAAAGTATCCCTCACTACTTTTATTTTTACTAAAATTTAAGAGGTTGAGAAAAAATATAATTCTCAATTGGAGATCTTTTGTTATTGAAAAATCCTACAAATAATGATATGATTTTCTCAGCTAATGGACAGTTTTCATGTCGTCTTTTAATTGGCTCATTACGTTATTAAATTAGCTTTATATGGTAATTTACTGAATTAGTTGGTCGTGTTGGTGTAATGCAATAATCAAAATTTATGTTGATTACCATGTTCACAATTCCCAGCTTGTAAAATTCCCAGTGTGGCGCCTTTGTGTTGAATATGTAAGCTAGGGCTTGTCACTCCTCATTTGTACTTGGGCAGGTCTCTTGAAATATGTCCAAGAGGGAATGGGAGTAATGACAAGAGGCTAAAGATTGAATTTATGTTCATAATTTATTGGTGTTCTTGAAATTTGTTGTTAAATCCAACATGGTGTTGAATGCAGATGAGCCTTCATCATTTTCACACCTTGCCTTTGTTTGTGTGAAATGAGACAAAATGTGTTAATCTTTATTAAAGAAATGAGAATTATATTGTCAGCCTTCTGTCTTTCATCATTTGAATGTTAAAACTTTTATATGGGCAAACATAAGGGATGCCGCCAATTGTAGGTCCTACTCCAGAATTGATGATTCGAAATTTTGGAATTCTTTGTGCCCATTTTTCTGTTGGTTTTGGGAATTGATTAACACTGAAGACGTACATCAAATAAAGTTAGTCGTACTGTTGTGCTTGTATTCAAGTCTCGAGGGAAGATAGGACGAAGAATGCTCTTTTAAGGTTCAATCAATTGCCTCTCAGCCAAGAATTCTTTTCATGTCCGTGATATTTCGAGTAGCCTGGCTGACTCCCTGTGGTTTGATCGATTTGAAATTGAGTATTTGTTTATCCAAAGAGCGTCAATCGTCCGGAATATACATATCAAGGTCACTAGTAGATCTTCACGCATTTTAGCAATGAAATCGAAATCCTGGAAATGGAGAGCCGACTACAAGAATTTAACTTCGTTGTTGAACAAGTTCTGTTTAGTGGATTTGATGGTGCGATGATACTGCTGAGGTATTTTGGCACTGGACATAAAAAATTATTCTAGTTAGAGCGAGCAAAAGGTGTAGGTCAAGTTGGCTTCTCCTATAAATCAGTTTGGCAAGAACTATTACTTGTGAAGGATTCCTCGCATATATAGCTTTTTTAATTACAAAAACAATTCACTACCACCCAGATTCCGGCCATAAACTTGGCTAGTTGCATAGTTGCCTAAAGCCACCCATGACAAACTAAAAAAAGTGATAGTGAGCATGCCGACGTGGAGCACTTAAGAGTTAAACTGGGCTGGAGAGCAGAAAAGTGCCAAGAGTAATATCCTTAAGCAATGCAGAATTTTGTGAAGTAATGTCATCTTGAAAATGAGTAAATCCTTACAAGGTCTGATGATATTGAAAAGATAGTAAATGAAGGATATAAAAAGATGAATGATGATGAGCTAAACTTCAAACATATTTGGATGAGATGAGCCAGATGAGGATGAGATTGAGACAAGTCATCCATTACATCAATGCAGAATTCTTTTATTTTAAACTCATTGCAAGAAAGCAGATTTCCTTCTTGCTCTTGGCCTGGTTGAAGCTGTTCTTATCTTTTGTCGAAAAATCATCCACTCCAAAATCTGAAGAATTGCAAATGCTTTAGATGTGTACATTCCCTTTACTGTGAATTGTATTAAAAATACTTTGGTGTAATTCATCGCATTGAAGAGTCTATACATTATGAAAACTCATACCCATGATAACAGATCACGAGTCTCTATCACCGCTATCAGGGTAACACCCTGAGAACCTTGATTTTGTGTGTTTTTACGTCCAATGGAATCTGGGACGTTAATAATAGACTAGAAATTTCAGGCGCAAGTCCCAGTTTATTGTAGAGTTCCAAGATGGATTGGGCTTAGAGGAAATCATTAAAATAAAGATATTGGTTTAGTTTTTCAATTTTACTGCTGATTTTTTGGAGTGCAATGAAATTAAATTGATTTGCCAAAACGGTGTGTCTAATTAAAAAATTACGATGTTTCATTGACGCACACCCTGGTTAACTAAGTTCTAGGATATGACTGCGGATACTGTACTGTGTCATATTGTTGCTTTTGTAATGTAATATCTGAAATTAATGCTAATGACTTTGTTGGATTTGGTAGTGCTTACTAATTGTAAATTGTCATGACTTTAGTTGTTTAGTTTATAGCTGACCATCCTGGCAAAGTATTTGGATAGGATGAGTTGTAATTTATTGTATCCCTTGCGCGTAATAGTAATAAAGGTGAAGTCGACAAGGACGTGCAGAATTAGTTTGATAATATTTGTCAAGACGGTCTGCTTTATGTATGTAATTGGTTAGTTGGTTTGGTCAGTTCATGGATATACACGTGTATCTGTGTATTAAATTTGCACTAGTACAAGTATTGTATTGCTGATATAATGTTCTAAATGCTGACCAACCTGATGCTTTTCGCCTTGACTTCTACGACATCTTGGCATTGCTCTGAACTGAACCGACGTGTGTAACAACAAGACCACTGGCGCTAAAACGTGGCAAACTTTTTCAACAATTGACATACATATACGTACATGAGGAATTGGCAATCGTTTGATTTGGACAATCGTAATTAAATAACTTGTGATTAACATTAACCTTTGCCATGTTTTTAACTTGTGCAGTATAAGTTTTTGTAGTCATCATCCATCTTCTAAGCATCCCATGAGACTCGGCTAGGCTAGCATGATGATTACCCTCTTATGTTTGTCTTCTGTAGAGAACTATTCAACTCCAAATTCATCGACATTTCATTTTCAGACAAAGTTTTTACAGTAGCACAAAAACTGATGTTTTAAAGGATTGTGAAAATAATGATGGGAAGTGAAGCCAAGGACACTTGTAGCAATTCTTTAATAGAGTATATACTGTAGAATTAACTGTGCAAAAAATTCCGATTGTTCTCCACTTGATTTGGTGAATTATTGCTAATGGAGAACAATGCAGTTGAATTTAATTTGATCTAATTTACAGGTGTTTCATTCAGCTATGCTCAGCATTAGTTCTTGCATAATTTATTCTCTGGGTGAGTGATTGACTTCACAAAGCTGAGCCAGCAAGTCAGGAAGGGTTGGTCCCGCTAAGGTGACAACCCTGCGGCTTAAAAAGTGAATCTCTTTCGCAGAAAAAACACCCTCCACAATTAACACAGTTTTCAATTTTAAATCCCTCAATCTCTAACAATCGACACAATGAAAGGCGGATACCTGTACCACATTTCAGCAAATTCATTCCGTCAGTGGTGTTACATTGTTGAGTTAGTTGCATTGCATCTACTCGATGTATTTCTCAGTAGAGTGCATACAATTCAATTCATTTCAATTCAACTTAAGTAAGGTCGTCACTGAGTCAGCAGGGCTTGAAAATAATTATGCTAAATTAAATATTGTGCTGTGTGTGTCTCATGTCCTTTTCCTTTATATTTTTTTTCTATCTCCAATTTGACAGTTGTTATGCAGGAATTATGTTCTTGTGATATATTGACACGGAACAGCAAATGCACAGCATGTAAATTGTGATCATTTGTAGATGGCTCAGTGATAATTGTAGTGGTGACTTGTGAGTACTTGTGATACTACACGTACTATTTATTTATCTACCTATTAAGCTAATGTATGTTAGGATAAAATGACCAGATCAATGTCAACGTCATGGAGCCAATGACTGACATGGACTTAGGTAATAGTGTGCAGTGCATACAGTACAGTAAGCATCGAGTGTGATGAATTATTATTCAACAATCCAAATTGCTTTAATGATGACTGATGAACATGAACGATGAATGCATGATCATTCTATGATGTGCTTATTGGCAACTCTGCGTACCTACATGTGCCTACCTACTTCTTGTTAGTTGATGAACTTGAACCTGACAATTTTAACTACCTTAATCATGTAACTAGGATGATCACTAATGGGTTCAAGTTCCTTGATGTGACTTCAATCGTTCAACTGGTTAATTTAATTCATTCTTCTATTCCTCGGCTTTCATTCCATGTCTCTGACCCGTTTTGGAAATTCAATTATATTTGTTTAATATTGTATCATTTACAAAACATGCTAGTATGATCAAGATTAAATTACTACTTATGTTTTATACACTTCAAACAGGAAGTGAAACCATTGCTTAGTATGATTTCGTCGGTGTCCATATTCGATACCGCTGTGTTGTAAGCGAACATCGTTTTATTGTTCATGGGCAATGCACAAATGATCATCCAGTTACTGCAGTACACCACAAATCTTTCGTGAGAAATTTCAATGATTTGATTTTTTATTTCTCATTTTCTTCAGTAGGCTTGTCTTTCAAATGTTTTTGCCGATTCACAGATAATATCATTGTCGGCTGATTTTGCTGAGATTGAAAAGCTGGAAGATTGTCTTTAATAAAGTTATTTTTGTGTCTTCTAAGAAATCGGGTTGCATGACTTGTGTAAGTAAATCTTTGAAGTTTGAGGTGCATGTTTTTATAACTACTTATGTATATACGATACTCAAGCAAACCAATTACAAGTATAGCTCTTCCACACGAGTCGCGTTTTTTTCAATTAAATTTTGATTGCCAGTTTTGTATTTTCTCCAAATGTAAATCCAATATTTTTTTACACCAGCTCCGTGCGTGTGCAAATATTTACTAGTATTGAAATCTTACAAGTGTAGTAAAATTCATGTTCTTTGTCCCTTGTTTTGTTATCCCGATTGCAATCAACAGTTCAAGAATGGAGTGTGTGTGTGGGTCGTCGTTCCAAAACGGTATCCAATAAAATACGACAATGTGGGAAGTATTGAGGTGCTTCTCTTTTTCTCATCCACAGAAAAAAAAGTAAATCATCCATCCATCTTTCAACTGACAAACATAATTCTAAAAAATCGAACAGATGTGCCAACATTTGCTCAAATATGTGGCTTCATTGATTTTTTACTTTTTGCAATAAATTGGCACCGCGTATCTTTGTTGTTTCGAATTTGCGTCATATTTCGAATTCAATTTTACAGGTTCCATCTTTCAAGGAGATTACATTTTCTTGGATTTTGCCTTCTGTCTTCAACTTGGCTCGTATGTTGTAGTAGGCAGTGTGTTAACAAGCTTTTGTTCGATTACGTTGGGGCGTCATTATAAGTCATAATTCAAGTTCATGGCTGACTACTTTTGTTTTCTTTCATCTTTATCTTAGTTGGTTTGGATATACATAAAGGAAATCAGCAAACACACGCGAACTTGAACTATGAACGATTGGCATTTGTGATGCTGTATAAGTTTAAGCAGTATCATCATGATTTGTATCTAGGTGTGGGCTGAAGCTGCTGACTTGGATAGATTTGCAAATTGTAAACACATCGATTTGATTGCATTCACTCTCCTCTCATAACATCAACCTACAGATATGCCCACAATCTGCAGATTTCATTGTAGGAATGGGCCCTGCTGTTATTTTCCGCCCTGGCCTGGTAATGCTCGCTTGGATGACATTGCTTTGGCATAGGAATACTTGGTTTTAAAACTTTTTTGTAAACATGCACACACCTCGTTTACTTTTTGTGGACTTGGTTATACAGAACTACTTTGTAGTAATATACAGACAGCGTAAGAATTTATGATAGTTATAAATCAGACCATGGACAATCACAATAGTTGAAGTTGAGTAAACATGGAGTTCTGGACATGAATGGGTTCACGAAACTTGTTTCTTCATACTTTCTTTCTCATTCGCATTCATTCCTCAATTTAATTCAACAGCATTCTGCGGCCAAAGCCATTAAATGTAATTATCTATCTGGCCCAACTATAGCTCCACTCCAGCCGTGCGGATAATGGAGGAGATTGTGAATCTATATAGACATTTAATGTTGTTCTTGGTATTAAGTTGTAATATTATTCATACAATTTCGATTTTTGAACTGGGAATAAAATGCTAATGACCATCCTATCTTTCCCTTGTCATTGTAATCAGTAGTGAAGATGCACTACGTAGCTTGAAGGTGAGCAGAATGCTTCAAGCATTGCAAAATGTAAACTAAAAACTGGATTTCGATTAAATACCTCTATTATTTATGATCAGTTAAATGGAAACACGGTGTGGTGTACTGTGTGTAGGATTCCACAGCCATTTATTTGTGTCTCTTTGAACTGCATGGGTTTTGATTTGGCTTGCGTGTCAATAATTACAGGGCTTGAGATGGAGCGTTTGAAGACCCAGAATTGCATAATGAAATATATCTCATTAAGTTAGAGACAAGAGCAATGCCACATTATTCGACATTCGGCATGTCATGCATTTATGTATTGTTCCAAAATAGCATATTATGTAGAAGCATATAGTTATGCCAGTCCTTAACTATGTATTAAACGTCATTCTTTTGTTTAATTTCAGGCCTGTCACTGGATACCAATTTACCCATGTCCTCCGTGGGGAATGGTCCACAAAGCCCTTTGGACATGAAACCTGACACGAACAGTTTGCTCTCTTCTGGTGCATTTAGCCCTGGCAATGGCACGGCTGGTCCTTCATCACCGAGATATGCGTCCTCCGAAGACAGGTGAATACGCGATTAATTAGTTGGAACAATTTTATAACAATTTGTGCTGTCCTTAGATTTGTATGCTTTATTACTACGGCTAATTATGTACAACACTTCGTGTAGCCAATCCAATAATATATCTGCATTCAATCTTGATTTCGAGCAAACAACAGTCACACGAAATTCGAGGCATGGATATTCTTGCTACTTATTGTGTACTACTCATCATTGAAAGAGTGAACTACGTATATTAGTTTAGTTCCGTCTTACGGCCAAGTACGGGGCGTGGAGAATAAAACGAATTTTTTGTTAGCGATTGTTGTCCAAAGACACCAAAGGATACGAACTCATCCTATATCGAAGCAGTCGTTTGCCGACACGAACTAGCGTCGCTCACCGGATTTAACTCCATGTTGACTGATACATACATTCACTTAACAGAGATCATAAAACCTGAGTTATGTACTGCGCATTAAGATTTTTATTTTGTGTCCTTTCATTTAGTGAAAGACCTTTACTGACGCTTTACTGGTTACTGATTAGCTGTGGAATGACGTTAGAATTCTGCCACACATTCAACATTTCAAAATTCAACTTCATGAAATTTCAAGCCATACCGAAGATAGAGAAGAAGATCCAGAGAATTTATTCTGAACATCCAGTGATTGTGCAATGAGATGAAAAATCAAAGGATACTAAGC